>CM019174.2:12958687-13189622 GCA_009739505.2 Apolygus lucorum
ATTAACCCACTGGTAACTATTAACTGGCTGGTAAAATTAACTGTCTGTTAGGCCGAATAATCGATTATGCATGGAAGAAATACTTCTTCCATGTAATAAAATCGAGCTTCCTCCACATAAAAAAATCGTTTTCGCAGTGTGTTTTGCATCAGAAAAAAGAATAAATTAGAAGAGGATGAAGCAATGTTCTTTGTTTTGGTGTTTTCTTTTCTAGATCTCGGTACTTATTTCCTTCTTGGTACGGCAGTAACTATTGTTCTTTGTTGAAAATTGTCTGTTCATGACAAGACCCCCGTCCACCGAGCCACTATGTCAAGAATTTTCAAATTTGCAGACGAAATAGTTCGTACGTTAATAAAGAAGTAGATACCCTTTTCTATTTCGAAAATTTTCGGCGTGTGACCCTCCTGGCGAATGAATTTTTACATGCGTGCAGTCCATAGCACCTATAGCTCCAGGAAACCTGGCTTTTTTGTTTTTTAAATAAAATTCCATCCGAGATTGAAATAATACCTACTTCCTTGGTTGCTGGTAGGTATTCTGATAAATTGGGCGGATAGCCTGGCAGTTCCCAGGGACACCTGCTTGACAATTTTACAGGCAGAGCCTCTACAGGCGCCACTAAAGTCGCCGACAGACACCAACATGGTTTTTTATACTTTTATCCAATCAATCTCATCAAAAAATCGCAATCGTCCCACTTCTCCAAATGGTCAATCCGTGATCAAACTATTTTGCCGCCTTTCTTCCTTCCGCCTTCTTCCCCACTGCAGGAATTCGACCATAAACACACATCTTCGTCGCTGCTGTCTGAAAAAGAGCCCCACACATCCATTTTCGATTGTAGCATAATTGACTAACAATCAACAACGCAATTTGCAAAAACGAAAGTTCTGGGAAACAAAAACACGAGAAGTGACTCTCTTTGAGGTTAAAAAGCCTTGCTTAAATCGAGTTACCCCCCCCGTAACTTTTTATCCGGTCCTCGGACGACCAGTTAACTTTAATACTACGGATAACGGCTATCTGGGGACTGATAAACGCGAGCGATTGAGTTACCCGATGACCGTCGGATAAATCTGCTTTACCGGGTGGTAAAAAGTGACTGATAAACCGGCCCTAAGGCGTTTAAATCACTGGGGTATGGATTTCGTAGTTTAACGGGTTTGTAGCACCACAAAACTCTTGGCAAGAGTGGAATCGGATGGCTTGAGGCTACCAACTTGCTCCAACACTGGGCAAAGTCAGGTGTTTTTAAACTAGTAGCATACAGGAGCATACTAACAGTTTCGATCAATTGAATTGTACTTCCGCCATTTTAACATTCCTATGGTTAAGGATATACTTACCTATAGCATTTTCGCGTCAAATTGGAGGTTTTACACACCAAATTAGAGGTTTTCCACATCAATTCGGATGTTTTCCATTTCAAATTGAGGATTTTACACATATAATTAAATTTAAAACAGTTCATTCATGCAGCATGAGTTAATGAGCGAATTTCCAAAGAAATCTTGAAAGCTATGGATAAGAAAATCGAAATATTAGCTACATGAGAGTAGTCAGCCTTGTGGGTGATGCACATAGCACGTGAATTATATAATCAACCTCTTGGTTAATAATTGGAAAAAAAAATTACTCTTCTCGTCGCTATTAGAAGTATCTATTTACAATATTAGAGGACTCATGAGTAAAAAAAAGTTAGAAGTTATTTCAACAGAAGAAATAGATGTGATATTCTCTCTTTTCTATGTGTAACACAGCTCAGTTCTTTTCCTTCGCGTCTGAGAGTTGACCAACCAAATGGTTTCCTAATCCATGGGAAAAACTCTTGAATGGAACTGGTGGGGGCGGACCGAGTCCTTGACTGGCAAGCGATTGTCTGTTAAGGAGTGAATGGGGTCTAGGACGATTCATCTAGCATGCAACTGCGCTATCCCTCAGTGCATTTAGTGATATTGAAGAACGTTACCACGTTCATCTTTTAGAGGGGTTTTCAACGTAGATCAGGGAAGAGGCACTAATGTACAAGGAACATGTGGGTCCATGTATGAGAATATTGAAAACAGCAACCTCCACATAGAGAGGAGTCTACAATGTGAATTTAACGCAATTTCACTTTTTTTTAAACTAGTAAATGCAATATTCAGCCATTTCAGGTGACCAGCTGCCATACGGCACTTCATCATCTTTCCACAATATACTGGAAGCTCATCACAACAGAGTTTTTGAATGCTTAGGAACTGATGATGCTCTATTAATTGAAACCGGTCATCCTTTAAAAAGTTTTATTTTATTTTTTTTTAATTTTACAAAAAGTGATTTTAGATTGATTTTTCCCAGGGGGTTTGCCGTCATTGCTATTCTTGGATTGCATAATGAGCAATATTGTTAGCGCTTCTAGTTTTCATTGTCTATTTCATTGTCCCAGTAATTATGAACCAAGATTGTACACCTAAGAGCAAAGAGTGGTACATTTATTGATCTAAATATGAGTAAATGACGAAATATGAGCCGATATAACCGTAGAGCAATGTGTGGTACCTACACGATATAACACTATTTTTAATTATTTAATAACATCAAAATTTAGAAAGTTCTTCTTTCATACCTATGGTACATATTGTATGAAACAGCCAATATTTCCTGCCAATATTTGCCTCTTGATTTTCTCTCGTATTTCAGATGCATTATGAACAAAAATGACTTGTTCTTCACTAGAAAATGGTGCACATACCACAACACTTTTCACAAAAGAAAATATTAGAAACGTGGCCGCAAAAACGAGGTTGATGGACGACTTCAACTTTGGTACTGAACTGAGGTACCCTACGCGCGTCTTGAAGTCCGAGCCTAGCGCAGTCTAGCTTCTTGAACAGCAACTTTAAGGTACACATCGGCTATTGCGACCAAATAGCCGCACACGCGACTGCTCGAGGGTTAAAGTACGATTATTTCCAAAAGTACCAGCTCTCGGTGAAATTCGACCATTTTCACCCTAAATCTGATTAATTATTATTTGCCAATTATCAATTTATAGTAATTGCAAACTAACTGAAGAGGAGATTTGAGGGCACTTCAAAATTTCAGCGACCTTTCAACAAAGTTGCACTCCTTGAGAGAGATGTCAAACACTGACACAACCGGCCAAATCAGGCAACTAGAAAACACGTCCCGAGTCCCATTTCGGAACCTGAATTCCAGACATTTCTTGGAGCGAAAGGAATTTCGAGGCGCAAAGAAAAAAACTTGGGACTCCGCCCGACGCCGTTATCAACATGAACGAGATATTGGGCGAAGCGGAACGCTGTTTGACTTATCAATGACTCCATTTCCCCAATAACTTCTCCGTGGGGGGAGGCATGACGTAATATCCGGTCTCCCTTCGAGATACTCTCTTTCCAGGCAAATAAAAAGGCCGACGCCAGTATAGTTGAGATGCCGTTTCGATGAAATCTCACATCGAAATTGAAGGTCATCTATGACACAGAGTAACAAAAACTTGATTCTGTGATGATTGTGTAGCTAATTCAATAATAATTTATTGCAGCAGAACTACCTCATGGTTTATTTCTTCTTTTCACCCAAACGACATACGGGAGGATTTTGTTCGACAACCCCACTCCTTCCTCCACTATTATTGCCCTCATAATCTCCCTTAAGATGTAAAAAGTGATTGATTGATGAATGGACAATTTCAGTGTGTAAGAAAAATCTCGTGTAATTTTGGAATTTTAATCAACTTGCTCTAAAAACGTGAAAAAGTTGAATAGTTGAGGAATGTATTGTTTATTGGAAATAATGAACTGATCTGAATGATTTTACAATTTGAAATAACCGCTCAGTGACGAGGTGCTGTAAATGGACGCCCATTGGCTGGAATGTGGGGTAAACGTCCAAATAAGCCGAATGCACTAGTCTCGTCCAATCACAGTACATACCCGCACCACGTCATTGCCAAATTTTACTTTTTTTCTCCGCTCATATTCAAAATCCCAATTTTGAGATGCTTCTGAAAATTTAGAGAAAGGAGAGTTTTCGATTTCACCACGATTTTTGCTCGTATATTTCCATGAACGTTCGAGAAAAAATAAAATCACAAATCACTGAAATTCCTCATTATTGGTTTCGATCTACTCAAATATTCACCATAAGTCTAACATAGACCGGGTTAATGGAATTTTTCCGATTTATCTAGTCTTTCCAGAATACTCATTCAAGTCCCGAAATCGTATCCTCAATTGGTCCGAAGATGACAGCAAAAAATGAAGCAGGAACCAACAAGTGGTGTGATTGATGAAGGACCCCAGGCAAGCGCCATAGACTTCCATTGAGCCAGGTCAGTCAACTCACAGATCCTAATCGATGACTGATGGAATGACAGGCGTCCTCGCGGAGATTTCCACTCAAAACCCCCCACATAACAACACACCTAGGTACCACCTAATTTACTTTCATCAACCATAAAAGGGATAAGAAAAGTACTGCCAATTACGAAATACCTATCTCCTGAACCGTTTCAAAATGTTTGAACAGCAATTACACAACTTTAAAAAAAAATTCCGTTTGCCTAAATATTATCCACACAGTAAAAAGGACAATTTTCATATAATGAACAGTTTGATCTGAGTTTGGAGATGTACAAGGTCCGGCATGGAAGAAAGAACAAATCCGGCATGGAGGTATGGAAGAAATGAACAAAGCCCTAAAAAATTAATCGAATTCGGGTGAAAATGTAGAGTTATGGCTGTTAAAAGGTTTTTGCGTATGCGCATGCGCAACAGTATCGATCCGAAGGCGATGATAACTTCAGACAATAATTTCGCATAGTGATGCTCGTTACTAAGATTTCCTGACAGACAGAAACGAAACCAAAATTATTCAAGAAGGTCCAAAACGTAAAACGCGAGAGAAAATCCAGAACAAGTTTAGTTTATAACAGTTCATTCATTTTCGTACGATTTGCGGGTATGTATTCGCGTCTTTCCACGATTACCTACCTACTTCTTCACCTGTTCCCAAGAGCCGAATGACACCCCTATTATTCGACGCCCACGCCTCCCCAGCGGATACGAACTCATTCGATCTTCTCACGGGGATATGAGTTACTTTCTTTTTTTTTTTTTTTTTTTCATTCTTCGCCTGAAAAGGGCACGAAAGTAACGGGACGCGTGGGACTAGGTGAAATTAGATTTGTGAATAAACGCAGGGTGTTGAGTGGCCACCCAGTCGTGGAAAAACAAGGAAATGTCGGGAAGTTTGATTCAATTCGACCAGAAAATGAATATTTGGAGAAATAAAATAATACCAGTAATCGAAAAATATAGTTTTATTCCAAAGAAAGGCCGCGTAAATATTCCACGGGGATTCTGGGGGAGTCTGAACGGCCGAAAAAATGGAGGAGGCAAAGGAGAGATGGAACTCGGCTGGGCGCCATGTGCTTGAAAAATTATCGATTTGCACGAAACCCTCCGAGACCGCCTTTGACAGGTTTATTGGCGGCGAATCACCTGTAAAACGCTTTTCGAACGCAAAATCTGACGAAAACACGAAAAAGAAAGTCAACGGCTCAGTTCAGTTTCGATTCATGGAGTACCGGTAAGGCAGTCGAGAGCAAAAATTATTCTTCTTTTGAGAGAACAGCTATGGGTCAAAAAAAGGCGGAATAGTTAGTGAAACCAGCTTGATTGAAGCAATGGGATTTGAACAAGGCCTCTGAGGGCAGACCGATTCATCTCCAGACATTTTGAACGCAAAATGCTGTATCAAATGAAGAGTCAGCTGACCTGAATACTTTAGCATAGGATTGGAAGGCAGATGTGGATAACGCGTCCCGTTAACCCGTTCTTGGGGGTCCCGCAGGAGAAGAAACAGGTTTGAACAGGTTCCCGTCTCGAGAACTTTCTACTGTAAAGAGACCTGCGCCTCAAGATCGGAACAGGTGAGGTACCGTTTGGTTCGCTGAAGACCAAGTTCGATTTGAGGAATACGAACGAAGAATAGAGAAAAAGTATAGTTCGAGTACATAAGTTAATGCCTCCTGCAAAACAGAACAATTCCTATGAAGAAAATAAAATGTCTACAGAATACACCTACAGAGGAAGTTGTTCAGGCATAGTGAAGTAATACACCAGATGGGTAACCTTGCAGATCCTTCCTCCCAACAACATCAAACGTCCATAAGAAAAAAAATATTTCTACAGAGACTTAAGAAGTATCTTTAAAAGAATCCAACAGAATACACTGAATTGCATGGATTTCACCAAGTGGAATCAAAGCTTTACATTTCTAGAACAAAGAGTTCAGACCTCACATACCCCAGCTGATAATAATAAGTCCTATTACTGTACAAAAAAAACTTCCCAGGAAAAAAAAAATGACAAATCTATGATCTCTCTATATTTACTCATGCAGATTGACAGTTCTTGATAGCGATTTTCGTGTTAGTTTTCATTTTAATAACGTACCATCTATCAAAACCCGAAAACAAAAAACATTGAAAGTAACATTGTAAAGTATTCTAAGTACTTAATACAGTTCGCAGTAGTACTTGAATGGAATTCCTTGCTCATTTAGAATAGGAAAATAGGTAGGAGTTTCAAAATTAAAATTTCCACAACCCGATTCAAAAGTGCTCAATTTTATCAGATGTTTCAAATTCCATTTGATGAGCTTTAAATTGTACGGGAGACTCTTGGCACTGAGAACAATTGGACACCGTCAACAATTGTGATTCGTGAAGGTGAATTCCAAGACGACAGTTTCCTGTTCGCTCGAAATTCACGAGAAACCCCACCGAAGAAGTCGAAATGTCAATAGTTCGCAATCGGAGAAAGTTTCAGGAAATTGTAACGTTTCAACACGATTGGGGTGATAAGCGAGGGGGAAAAAACGAAATAAAGACCAGCACACTAGTTAACTTTAAAAACAAACCTAAAAATCGAGCTGATAAGATATTATTTTCGAGAAAGAGTACGAAAAAATAACTGTCCATTATAACTGAATAATTAGCAACATTATTTTGTGAAAAATCCGTAATTTGGAAATACCATAATTGAAGTGAAATTCAGATTTTTCCGACATATTTCATACGTTTTTTAATTGTCATAACTTACAAACACAAATTTATTTCTGGTGTACCAAAGTAGATGATTAAAAAACATAATTTGTTGTTGTTGAAAATCATATACTTTTGCAACAAGCTTTATAATAATTAAATCACGAGTTCAGACAACATGAAAAACAAGTAAAGGGCACGTAAAATCTCAAAACAACACAAATTTATACGATCTTTGGCCTTCAAATTGTATGGAAAACAATGTAGTTTCAAAATTTGCCTTTCAAATTCTCACGTTCAACTCCTTCTTGGTAATCCCATTAGCGGCGAGGTCTCCAGAAAAAAAAAATTAAATCCAATTTTGATCGGCGATAGCACTTTTTGATACTTCCATTCGGGCACTGAATGGTATTTTTTTTTTAATAAATGATCGAACGGATTCGTGGTGATATTTCGAAATAATTACGAATTAATTTTGGTTTCTAACACTGAATTTATAAAAAATTAACACTCCCGATTAACTGCGTACATTTTTGAGGGGGTTTCCCTGCGTTGCCGCGCTTTCAGAACCCGAAGTGAGGATATTGGGGGAGAAATTCCACGTTGTATTGACTTCTAAATCAACGAAAAGCTACCAATACTTATTTTCTTGAGGCGTTACTTCGGAGTTTTGGTTTCATTACATGTATAAACTGGGGAGGGAGTTTTTTCAAGGTCCGAAAATGAGTGTTTTTCGAGGGTCACGGAGTACACGGTAGGGCCTTTGGCCCTCGAATACTCAGTTTCGCCCTTTTCGGCCGCACAGGTAGCGCTAGTGTTCCCGCCTCACCCCCTGAAAAAGGATCGATAAGATCCAAAGAGAAACTGCAAGGGATGGGGAGGGGGATACCCACGTGGACCTCGTTTTTAGTCCCAAGCCACACGGTAAGATTTCAAGGAAAATGTTTTTTGCAAGGCCCGTTCGCCAAATTTTTCTACAAAAGAAATCAATACGGGCATAAGAAAGTATATATTTTCATACTAATTTATGGTGACTATTTAATATTGACTAATTTCCACGTTAAGTAATCTATTTTTTTCTATAGGGTAAAACTTCATTTAAAAAAAAATTGGTATGGTGCAATGGGTCTTTCCATATCATAGGTTATATCCTTTTCCTCAAAAATGGATGTTTTCTCTATATTCAGAAAATTGAGCTCAAAGAATTCAAAATTGCACCCAAGTGTCAACTTTAAGAAAGGCTATGGTCGTTTACCAGAATATTTGGACAAGCAAATTTACGCGGTTTCAAAAAATACTAAGCGAGTGTCAATAACAGAGAAAAACCAAAAAAAGCTCCAAAACGCCTTCAGTGATTTTTTGATCCAAGAACAATTATACCAACAAAGGATCTTTGATTAGGAGAGTCTTTTGTATTTAATTTGAAAAAAAAAAAAAAAAAAAAAAATCCCTGTACTTTGGTGATGAGGAAAAACCATCCAAATTTTGGCGAAATCAACCAAATATTCAAAATAATCCTTATTCCTTAGTTTTCGATGTTTATGTTAAACAACTGAATGACTTGACATTTGAATAATTTTAGCATGGAACATGCTTTAGCCTTGACCTAACTGGCGAAAAGCGTTACGTTTTTCGGGAACGTTAACTAGGAACGGCATCGAGTCACGAAATTTTGCTTAGTCGTTGATACGGAACCAAGGACAGTGTAAAGTGGTGTAACCTGTGCGATACTTCCATTAAAGGTAGCAGTGAGTCATCATAAGCGCTATTAAATTTCATTAAATAAAATTAAAATGAACCTGAAATTTCACAGGGAGTCTCTCTGAGACTCCAGAGTTCGAATTGGAAACTATTATAGTTTATAATACTCCTCCCTGACCAACTAAATTCAGTTGAAGGAAACAACAAACAAACAAAACACGACTTAATCATGTTCCATGTTTCTTGAATTTTAGCCGAAGGCTCTAAAGTAACCACCGGGGGTCCAGGGGGTTTGCCCCCTGGCGAGGGCCGAGTTTTTGAATATATTTTAATGAAGCTACTTATTCAATTAGGTAATCGGAGAATAAATCAATCCAACCCGTCAAGAATAAAAATTAATGACTCGTTGTAGCGCTCCATTCACTTTTTCCTACGATGCGAAAAAATGAATTATTTCATGTAAGAATCTGAACTCTACATGTAAGTTTTGAGTTGAAATTTTTAAAACATGGAACCTTAAAAACGGACGAATCATTTTGGATGCGCATTAATTGAAATCCCGATAAATTAATCAACGAAGTCAACACAAAAATTCTAGCCGAAATTCAAATTTGTCGAGATTGTACGTATTTCGTGGAGACGGCAGTGCGAAAACTCGGAAACAAAGTACCTAATTCACCGTGAAAACGCTTTTGAACTATTTTGAAAGGGCTGTTGAGGGATCTTTGTGACAACGACGGTTATTGGGGCACGTGGCGGATTTTAGTTACGCCTCGCAGAAACGACAGTTTGTGTTGTGGCCCGTAAATCCTGGGTTTTAAGTATTAAAAAAATAATTTACTGGTGATTATTGATGTATATAATGCGAAAGCAAATAAGAGTTAATGATTGAGGTCGGATGTTAGGAAACAGGTTGAAGATTGGAAGGAAGAAACCGCAGGATGCATTCTGGACCCGACCAGGCCCGCCCGCAATGTCGCCGACCATCTCTCTTTCAAGATTCAATCGATACCCTCCTCATCTATGCAGACGCTACGACGGGTTTTTGCGGCTCCACTCGATTAGAGGCCCTTCCGTATGGTTTTTTCTCGACCCTTCGGTTTCTCCCTTATATTCATACGGGAGCAACAAGGTGGACAGGGTCTTATTACTCGTACATGGTGGCGTTTTGACAAATAATTTAGAAAGAAGGCATCATCTATTGAATGTCCCAGTGATGGACACTTGGAATATTTCTAGAAACGGGAGGTCATGTGGAAGACCAGATCGGCTTGACGAGTACCTACAAAGTCCTGGTACTGTGGAACTCAGCTGGGCTCGTGGTGAAAACATACCTCGGCTCGATTTGATTTGACTCTCCCGGACTGTAGGGCCTAGCTTGCATTGACGTGTATTCAGGTTGTGGAGAAGTGTGAACATATCCAGGCCAGTGATGAGACATGGCTTGACATATACATATAATACACTTCACACTCCAGGAATGCGGTGGCTAGCTTGCACTGACGTGTAATATTGACTGGGAATATTTCTAGAAATGGGAGTTCATGTGGAAGACCAGATCGGCTTGAGAAGTACCTACATAGTCCTGGACCTGTGGAACCCAGCGTGGATTCATATGTAAGCATGTCCTGAGAATGTGAACCTCAGCTAGGCCAGACATGTAACCCATATCCAGTGTAGCCCAGCTGGCTTGAAGTGTATTTCTACCCTAAGTAAGTCCCAAGCGGGCTCAAGGTGTCAACACATCCTAGCCTGTGGCTTGGCTTGATGTACTTCACAAAATCCAGGACTGAGGAGCCTAGCTAACATCCACATCCTGAGAAGCACAACTAGGACTGACGTCGGCATTCGGAAATTCAACAATCAATCGATAACCCATTTCCATCACTTCACTTAAACTGGTTTAAATGTCATAAAATTCCAACTAAAATTTGACAGAAGTACCAGGTTCCTCCTGTCCTACGCATCAATGTGAAATTTTCATTCAAGTTCAGGGAAATGTTGACTACTTGAGATAGTTAAAAATATGAATGAACACTCAAACGTCTACACATCAAATTTATTCTTATAGCCCATCTATTGAATTCGGTCGAAAAATGAATTACAAAGGGGCCTTGGAGTAACTCTGAATTTTAGTGAGAATTAAACTCTTTTGAATGATCCGATTCGTCCAATACCCAGAGTCTATCTGCGGATTCAGGAGAGGACTTATCAAGTCGTCCCCGAGAAAGGGGGAAGTTTTGCGGCCTGTGGTGTCAGAGCCCTCCAATTATTTGGGTCGTTCAAGATGTCGACGATCGGGAGGGGAAGGTTGATCGAGGGTTTCCCTCGCAATTAGAAGGAACCTCGAGGTCGATAGAATTCCTTCCCCGTGATGACAGTTATTTAGGAGGAACAGCCATCAAGGAGGGCGTGGGAAGTTCAAATTTCAATTATATCTAGTCCGTAGACTAACTGAGCTTTTAAGGGGAAATTTTCTCTTTTCAGTCTCAACTAAAACCTCTTTGTCACTTCTTTTTAAAATTTGATCTTCTTCTTCAGTTTGACATCATCTAGGTTGAAGTATTAATTACCTCTCATCCTTCTACATCGTAATCGGGACTTGCTGAAGTTGATTCGATAAACACCTTCGTAATAAAGCATGGCATATTAAATATTCACAAATTTTGTGAATTTCGCTTCATTAAGTCCAATGAACTGATAATGAATGATGTGATAATTTCTTACTCTGAATGTAGGAATCGCTATTACTTGAAAGCATTTGGAACTCACCTGGAACAAAAAGAACAAAACAAGCAGGTTAGAATGATTACCATCTCGAGACATACATACAGAAGTATTGATAAGTATAAGACACCCTAACACTATTAAACTACATATAACATTCACATCTACGATAACAATTCCCAGCTAAATCAAATTTCTTCAATAATTAAATCATATAAAAAAATTGATACGATCTTGTATAAATGAGTCACTTTTTTATTAAAGAAACTATTGGTAGGTACTACCTACCACACCATAATGCCTTCACACCTTCACAATCAAGTTTATTAGAAAGAACTAAACGCTTCACACTCGATTCGAAATCATAAACTCAATTTTAAATGATTGCATACGAGTCTGCAACACATTGGGACATTTTCATGTCAACCACTACACTACAAGGTAGTGAAGTAAGGTTGTAAGTTCATGTTCCCAAGCATCAAAGTTTTCGTGACAACTTTTCAGTTCATGTGCCAAAGCAAAATGTAAGGTTGTTGATTGTTCTCTCCGCAACACAGCGAGTCTATTTTATTTATTGGTCGCGTTAGCAAGATTTGCTTAGTTTTCGTGACGATTTTTCAGTTCATGTGCCAAAGCAAAGACATGAAAATGTCAAAACATTTGTTAGAAAACTTCGTGGATCCAAGATCCAGATATAAAAAATTGTGAATGAATTTTTACAAAAATTGTTCTTTTTTAAAAATTATTTCAAATTAGAAAGATTTTTTATTTTCAGGCGAATTTCCATCATTTTCCTTTTTTTACCATAGAGTATATGAAATTGACAAGACCTGCGGAGGTTGCTTCGAGAGGTATCTAGAAAAAAATTCAAGTTGCTCTATCTCCTCTTTGTTTGAGTTATCGATCTCTTCCGCACGGAAAGTGCTTCACACAACTGAATATGGCAGAATTAGATTTTGTCTCGTAAACTTTGGCTATCAGTAACAAACCACTGATGGAAATTTCTTATACTTTTCACAATTTTAAGAATACCATTCTAAGTCAAATGGTCACTACGCTGAGTCGAAATATTCAGTGTCAAATAACATATTTTGGAAGAACGTTCAACACTGAGAACATATTCGGCTATGAATTCCATGGGAGAACGTTGAACGATGAAAACACCGAAAATGTCATTTAATCTCACAATGACTTTCAATAATTTTGTTCGGGACTAAAGGAGAAAATAAAAATTGTGCAATGCCGGAGAATATTTCGATTGCTGCACTGGAAAGCCTCTCTACCTTGGGAAGTGAGGAAGCCGGATTTCTACTGGAAATTTCCAAGACTTGATGTTACGCTGATTTCGTAATCGCATAATCTTCTTCTTTTCGGCCGCATCCAGTACTTCGGACTCGCTGCTCCGCGTTATCGGACGACCAATTCCTGCTTGTCGCATCGTATAGGTAGGACGGGGGGAAGATTAAAATAAGACCCACGCCAGTACCGCTCCAACTTCGACGAATGTTGCGTCCATATCTGCTTAGCAGGATTTTTTCGAACATTGTTCTTTTTTTTGGAAAGTACATAGGTACCGTACTGCATATAAGCAGGAAGTTCTTCCTTTTTGAATTTTGATTACCGTTGCACTGGTAAAATTGAGCGCATAGCTCTATCATTGTACTATTGAGGTACTCTATAATTTTTGGATCAGTCTATCCCTTCGTACGGCAAGGCCCTCCTACTCCGAACTACCACGTAGTTATAGGCTAGATATTAGTAATCATTTAGGATTAAAGTCATTTAGGTTAGGGTAATAGGAAAGGAGTGGCACTGGCGTGAAGTAGTAGATAGGCCAGGTTAGAATTTCGTGAATAAATTTCATTTATAAATTTCTTCTATTTTGAATATCGACTTTTTTTCTCACTCCCCAAATTCTCCTCCATTTGGTTGAGGTGTTACACTCGGAGGAGTGTTGCCCCTTTTTAGGACGTCCCACAGTAAGACTTGGGCGTCCTTATGCGATCGATCTGGGGTGAAGTTGGACAACACTCAACAGAAAAAAAAAATAACCACACAGTAATCCGTTTTAGACCATTCTGAATCCAAATCCGCGAAAAAAACCATAGGTGTATGTCTGTGTGTGTGTGTGTGTGTATGTGTGTGTGTATGTGTGTATGTGTGTGTGTGTATGTGTGTGTGTAACAAAATCTTGTGTGCTCTGCACAGGCCTCAGTTCTCAACCGATTTTCCTGGTTCTTTTTTTGTTCGTCGCGGAAAACTATCTAGTTGTGCACTACGTCGCCGGAATTTCGAATTTTGCCTTTTAAGGGGGGGAAAGGGGGGGTTAATGCTCGAAAAACGTGCGTTTTTGGGCATAATCTTGTGTACTCTGCCCAGGCCTCAGTTCTCAAACGATTTTCGTGGTTCTTTTTTCGTTTGACGCGGAATACTATCTAGTTGTGCACTACGGCGCCGGAATTTTTAATTTTGCTTTTTAAGAGGGGAAAGGGGGGGGTTAATGCTTAAAAAACGTGCGTTTGCGTGCACAATCTTGTAAACTCTGCCCAGGCCTCAATTTCCAACCGATTTGTGTATTTCTTTTTTTGTTTGACTCAAATAACTTCCGAGTTGTACATGATTTTACCAGAGTACCAAAATTCGCAAGGGGAGGTGGTGAGTGGGGGGATAATATTCACAAAATATCCGATTTTTCAATATTTCGGTTCCTTTACTGCTTACTAATTGTACCCAAGCTTTGAAATTGAGGAAAAATTCTCATTGTACCTCCGGATTTTCATGAATTATTCTCTGTACCACCATGGAACTAATAGTGCCAGGACATGGTGCCATGATGCCATAAACCGCTTATTTCGTGTTTTTTTTTTTTTTTTTTTTTGTGTTTCACCTTGAATACGGATGTGAACTTCTGCCTACCAAAACTAACAGATGAAAGTTCAATGTTACGACGTATTTCCGCTTTGGTGCCAGACTGGCACCATTGTTGGCGTTGGGGTGGGGGGGGGGGGGGGGGGTGAACTCAAATTCGCATGTTGGGTGTCGTAGATCATGGATTTTAAAATGCTCTTCAGATTCGAGGCTCCCATGCCGCTAGAAATGTTAAGGTGGATAATGGTGGGGGGGTCAGAATTTCTTGCCTAAATTAATAAATAAATTACATCGAGTGAAACAGTATAATCACTTAACAACTGGTTAAACTGATCTAATGCTTATCCAATGGGACGTCCCCTGGAATGCATGCATTACTGAACAATATGTTTTTCTTTTATAATACCTACCTTTAGGTAACTACTTGATATTGCTTCCGAGTCTACCAAGGTAGCGGAAGCTTTGTTTTCACTTTTCAAGGACGAAAAAAAAAAGTTCTCCATAATCAAAATTTTCACTCGCGTTTTGCGTTTTAGACCTTTCTGAACAATTTTGGTTCAGTGTCTGTGTGTCTGTCTGTCTGTCTGTCTGTGTGTCTGTCATGAATTCTTTGTAACGCGCATAACTATACGAAGTTATTGTCCGATTTCAATGAAATTTTCAGGGATTGTGTGGGTTGGTGTGTAGACGGTCCCCTATGAAATTCATCATCCTCGGACTGATAGAAGCGACTGCGCATGCGCAAACGTGAATTCTTTGTAACGGCCTTAACTTCTTCATTTTCCATCCGATTTCAATGAAATTTTGAGGGATGTTACAGATTAGTATGTAGATGGTTCCCTATGAAGATCACCACCTTCGGACTGATAGTAGCCACTGCGCATGCGCAAACGTGAATTTCCTTGTAACGTCCATAATTCCTACATTTTCTACCCGATTTCAATGAAATTTTCAGGGATGTTACAGATTAGTATTTAGATGGTCCCCTATGAAAATCACCACCTTCGGACTGATAGTAGCCACTGCGCATGCGCAAACGTGAATTCCTTGTAACGGCCATAACTTTTACATTTTCCATCCGATTTCAATGAAATTTTCAGGGATGTTACAGATTAACTTGTTTTGATGTTTTGAGATTAACTACTATGCATCGGATCATCTATACCATCGGCTTATGGATACGAGGAAGCTATGTGCCACACCCACTTGGCAGACTTTTTTTTTTGATACGATGCGACAAGGTAAAGAACCCAGACTGAGCTAAACGGTGGTGCTACTAAATAGGAGTGCATAGCAATGAGTACAGAATAGTGAATGCTAGTCAAGCTAATGACATGATAGAACGAATAAAACTAATAATATTAGTTTGTCATATATTATGACAACGCAGCCGTTGAAGAAATTTTCCAATGGACTGAATGGTCTATTGGAATGGTCCATTTTGAACGTTGAATGACATTCAATAAGAACATTAATGATGAAATGTGAATCAGATATAATTCGACAACATAGGCAGCGATCAACGAAGGGGAGAACAATGGCTAACATAAAAATAGGCAATCCCGATGAAGAAATAGGCAAATTTATAGCAATTTCGTAGGAATTTAATTTTCTTCAAGAGTCGTAATTGGATACAGCGTCATGATCGGTTCTATTGTTTCAGTCTTGGCTCATTCATTCAACCATGTTCATTCAATGAATTTATTAAGGAAACAATCGGATTATCAGGTGATGTGATGATTCAACTTTCTATATTTCTATTATGAAATTTGTGTATAATTAGTGAGCAACCTTTGTAAGTTATTTGGGCACTACGGACAAACAAGGATGCCAAGTCGGGTTGGGTTGGCGGTGTAGAATAACAAGAACATATTGCTCGTATAAATAATTGGTGTCAAATGCTTGGTAGTATATTGAGCAGTATACCGTACAGATAACTTAATGAATTTTCATTGACAAGCAGCAACAGGATTATATTGATTATTATTCACTTATTGCTTCCGAGTCTACCAAGGTAGCGGAAGCTTTGTTTTCACTTTTCAAGGACGAAAAAAAAAAGTTCTCCAAAATAAAAATTTTCACTCGCGTTTTGCGTTTTAGACCTTTCTGAACAATTTTGGTTCAGTGTCTGTGTGTCTGTCTGTCTGTGTGTCTGTCATGATTTCCTTGTAACGCGCATAACTATACGAAGTTATTGTCCGATTTCAATGTAATTTTCAGGGATTGTGCGGGTTGGTGTGTAGACGGTCCCCTATGAAAATCATCATCCCCGGACTGATAGAAGCGACTGCGCATGCGCAAACGTGAATTCCTTGAAACGGCCATAACTTCTACATTTTCCGTCCGATTCCAATGAAATTTTCAGGGATTGTGCGGGTTGGTGTGTAGACGGTTCCCTATGAAAATCATCATCCCTGGACTGAAAGAAGCGACTGCGCATGCGCAAACGTGAATTCCTTGTAACGGCCATAACTTCTACATTTTCCGTCCGATTTCAATGAAATTTTCAGGGATTGTGCGGGTTGGTGTGTAGACGGTCCCGTATGAAAATCATCATCCCCGGACTGATAGAAGCGACTGCGCATGCGCAAATGTGAATTCCTTGAAACGGCCATAACTTCCACATTTTCTACCCGATTTCGATGAAATTTTCAGGGATTACGCTGATTAGGTTGTAGATGGTCTCCAATGAAAATCAAGGCCTTAAAATTTATAGAAGCCTCTTAGCATGCGCATACGTAAAATCCTTGTAACAGCCATACCATTTACATTTTTCATCCGAATTTGATGAAATTTTCTAGGATTGTCCAGATTAGCGTGTAGATGGTCCCCTATGAGGGTAGTGAAAGGTACTTAGAGATTGGTGTTTTGAGATTAACTACTATGCATCGGATCATCTATATAATCGGGTTATGGATACGAGGAAGCTATGTGCCACACCCACTTGGCAGACGTTTTTTACATGTGCCGTAGATCCTAGACACTTCAGACAAGATAGACTCAACATTGGACTAATCATAAGAAATAAATGTTTAAGTAAAGTGCTTGCATGCTGCTGCTTGTCCTATATTGTTGAAATGTATAGGGAACCGCCATGACGCTAGCCGTACCAACCCAGTATCAAAATCGGGACCATTTTGTGCAGTTTTGCCCAGAACAAGGAATTGGCCAGTCAAACATTGCTGGTAGACATTAAATTTGACCCATGTTTCATGATCTGCTTGCTGTCCCACTTAAGGAAAAAAAAACAGTAGAAAACTGTAAACAGCTAAAATTCGGTATACTCAAATAAGCAGGTTCAAAACACTGTTAATCTATCGAGATTCCTGAACATTTAGAAAACTCCTGATACCTACCTGTGGTTCTTTTCATAATTTGTGTAGCTTGTAGCGGAGGTGAAATTCGCGAATACATCGAAAGTAGAAAATATCATCGACATGTCCCTTCAAGGATTATAAAAGCGGTCTGAATTATCGATCACCCCTCATAGAACTGGAGCCGGCATCCAACTTGCCCTAGACTGACTGACCTGATTCTTCCTCTACGAGCATCCAAAACAAATCCAATTTTCCCTACACGCGGAGGTATAAAGGGAAAATTGTGAGGCGGAGGGAAAGGCGAAAACTTTCCAGCGCGTTGAGAGCACACAATGCAAATGGTGAACGTCGGAAATGTCATTTCCCTCTCGCCGAACTGACACGGTCGTTTTTAGGGATTAATATGGAATAAGATAACAATGACTTCACAGTACTGTCTACCAACAAAAATTAACATAAACAGTGCTTACTACTAATAACAATGCAAGTATGGCCTTCTGGGAACCCGGCATAGAACTAGGGATGGGCGATAGTCAATAGTTACTATCGATATATCGTTCATGACTAGCCACTATCGATAGATTTCAACTTTTTTTGTACTTATTTGAAAATCTTAGCATTTGGAGGGCTTTGATATTAATTTGACGAGCGGGGCAGCCTCAACTCCGGGAATTCCATTCCTCGATTCACTGAGGAGTTCTTTAACCCTGGATTACCACCCTTGAGTTCCCATCGTCTATTACCACCTGTGGGTCCATTCGACCTACATGTCGAAAAATCGTCGTTTTCTCGACAATATTTGAAGAAATCAGGAGAAAAATTGAATAATCATTGTGCAATAGGACAATGTATATGTATATTGAGCTAATTTTCAAAAGAAAATCACGCTTGCAATATTTGAAGCAGGTACTTTCGTAACGTAGGTAACTAAATCACCACAGTTAATTTACTTACGTATATATCTGACAACAGCAAATAGGAACTGTAACACGTTTTGAGTAGCAAGGACAATAATTCAAAATAAAATCTAAACCTAACTGAAATTGAACTTGAATAGAAAAAACAGATTGAAACTTCAAAGAATTAACATTTTTAACGTAGAAATTTATATATCTGAACAGATTCTTAGTAATACCTTGCTGAACTCCCTCACTTGTCTGGACAGGCACAAGTTTGTGAATTGATAACTTATACCTACTCAAAGAGTCAAACCATGGTCATTCAACAGTTTTTCTGCGAGTTGAATACTTGTAAACCAATTGTCACAAGTTATGTTTCTGTGTACCTCTTATAGGTTGAACCAGCTGCAGCACAACATGTTCAGCTTGAGGAACATCAGGAGGGGTTGAACCTTTCCCCTGGTATATGATTGCACTCACCATGTACTTGGTGAAGTTATCGCACATCATAAATATTTTGATGCCCCATTTATTCGGTTTTGATGGCATGTAGACCCTGAAGGGGCAGTTTCCCCGGAAGCCGACCAGCTGCTCGTCTATAGTCAAAAAAGGAACCTGGGCTGTAACTTGCTTCACAATTTTCATTCAATAAGGACCAGAGTTCAGATATTGGTGCCAGTTTGCTTTCAGATCTTCTCTCTTCTCTGGTTGCTCGATCATCAAACCGAAGGCAGTTGAGCAAAAATTCTAATCGAGATCTTGAAAATGCTGCATGGTACTTTTCTCCACACAAGTGTGTATTTATCATACTTCGAATGCTGAGGTGGTTGTCCCGAAGTCCAGCAGCCATGATGAGAACTCCAAGTAGACAATCGAGAATTATTATGTATATAGAATGAGTGGTCGTTACTACCTGTAGGCCAAAAATACCTACACAGAATGAGCGGTCATTACCACATGTAGGTCAAAAATGCCTACACAGATTGAGCGGTTATTACCACCTGTAGGTCAATTACACCTCCTATGTAATGGAAAATGAACCAGTACTCACTTGGTATATGAAGTGCGCAACCTTCTCCCTAACAGCACAAGCATTACTTACTGAAGAGTGCATAACTCGGAGCTCAAGCCCCGAGAGCGCTCCTGACGGATATTTCTGAAAGCTTGAAAATGTTTCTAGGTCGAATCGACCTAGGGGTGGTAATCCGGGGTTAAACTGGTATTCTCGAAGTTGAGGCTGGTGTCAGTATTTATTACCTGCTGTATATTGTGAGTACCTCATTTCGAGAAATTAGGTAATCACAACTTGTGAAAAGAAACAAAATTCGTTGAAGCGACTTTACTTAACCTTACCTCTTTAACTCACTCCCTTTCTCTCTTCAGGCTTTAGGCAATATGTGGCTCAAGGAGCAGTGCTAAACTGGAAATCCATTTTATACATTTTAAATATTTCAATTTTTCGTTTGAAATCATTGGGTAATCTCATAAATAAACCGAATTCTGCAAGTAATAGTCCATAATATTCAAATCAATAACATTAAATTCTCCATCGGATATGTACGTACGGAATAGGGAAAGCCACTATAAAAAAACTAGCGATGCTATCGATAGTTTTTAATCGATAGTATCGACCTATTGCCTAAAGTCAATAGTATTGACAAAAATGAATTTCTAGCTTTTACAGCCTATGAATATTCAAAAATTTTGATGCAGAACAAGAGTGAAACCAGGATTCGCACGAGCTGGGTCCTCCTGCTCCACACGTGGACGGTTTCTCCAGGGTGGCATCGAAGAAAAGGATGAAATGAGAAACGAAACTTGAAGAGCCCACCGATGAAACCTGAAGATGAGTTCGATGACACGAGCTGAGTCCGCGCAACCTTGAGGAAGCGACCACCGAGTCGAGTGATGGCCATGGCTGAAAGGAGAGGGAGAGGAGAAGCTGGCGGGAAAGTGAGAACCTCCTGAGGAACGGGACTTGTAACACGATCTGGAACACCTCCTGGATGTAGGATCCGGAGAACAGATCAGAACCCAACCGGTGGACACGTGTATGAGTGAGTGAATCATCCAATGGATTGAACTATCCAAAGTACAGAATATCCATTGTGCCTATCAAAACACCCGATAAATCATGTTTTATCATTCCCAATATTCTAAAATGTTCAACACTGCCAACAAATTCCAAATGTATAAAAATGCCCAATGAATTGTCCGAAGTATCAAAATTGCTAATACATCCAACGTCCAACGTGTGAGAATATCCAACTTACCAAAATATTTAACGTTCCAAAATGTTCAAAATTTCCAATATACCAAAATGTCCAAAATATTACCAAGTATCCAACATACCAAAATGTCTTAATTTAAAACGTCCATCGTCTCAAAATACAACGTTTCAAAATGTACAACGGGTACCAAATTCCATGTATCAAAATGCCCAACGTTTCAAAATGACCAGCTTCGCTCAGTACCAGTAGCGTGTCATGGTTCCAAGCACACTTTTGTCCATAAAGATTTGCCTTCTGCTACTCATGTATTTGTACGCCATGACGCCGTTCGACGCCCGCTTCAACCTCCATACGATGGCCTATACCTTGTACTGGAACGCGGTGAGAAGGTTTTCCGTGTTCGCATCAACGGCAAAGACACAGCCATATCAGTCGACCGCCTCAAGCCAGCATTTACTTTGGGTGACAGTTCGGAGATATCTTCAAGTTCTGATGACACCAGATCTCAGCCGTGTACTCCTGCTGCCCGTCGCAAAAAAAGTCGTTTTTGCTGGAGGGGGA
Source organism: Apolygus lucorum (assembly GCA_009739505.2). NCBI lineage: Eukaryota > Metazoa > Arthropoda > Insecta > Hemiptera > Miridae > Apolygus > Apolygus lucorum. The sequence continues at coordinate 12,980,049 of CM019174.2, forward strand.
CTCCTGTAGCGGTTACTACAGTTTATTTTTGTGTTTTTACACCTGTTGGATTTTTGGTAACTGTTTTTGAATTCAAGAAATTTCGTTGTCAGTCAGTGTCAGTCAGTCAAAAGTGAAGTTTCAAGATTCAAAAAGTTGTCAGTTCTAATTTTCAAATTGCGTTACAAAAATATATTTTCTCTCTCAAATATTTCCGGCCATTTTGCATACCTATTGGAGTCAGATTTATAAATTACTAAATTAAAACTGTTGTAGGTCACCACTAAACCTTCAGTTCAATGTCAAACGTTTCTACATTTAAAATTTGTCAAAATGTCCAACGTTTCAACATTTTTGATGTATCGAAACGTCCAACGTTTCAAAATGTCCAATGTATCAAAATGTACAATTTTTCAAAATTTCCATGTATCAAAATGTCTAACATTTCGAAATTTCCAACGTATCAAAATGTCCAACGTTTTAAAATTACCAAAGCATGAAACCACCCAACGTGTCTACATTTAAAATTTATCAAAATGTCCAACGTTTCAACATTTTCGATGTACCAAAATCTCCAACGTTTAAAATTTCCAATGTATCAAAATGTACACCTTTTCAAAATTTCCATGTATCAAAATTTCAAAGGTGTCAAAATGTTCTATAAACGTGAAATCTTCGTAACAAAAATGATTTTTTGTCTAACTTTGATGAATTTGTTGCCGGAATTTTGAAAATAGCGTCGGAAGGGTGGAAAAGAATCTCAAACATGGAGGGATGGTGTCACTTTCAAGTGAAATTCCCTGTTACTAAACATTTCAGTTATTAGGTATGTTTTAACATACCTAATAACTGAAATGTTTAGTAACATGGAATTTCACTTAAGTTTAAAATCGTACATAATATCCATGTATTTTTCGATTTGATAACTGTAATTTCAGTTGATGGTTGTTCATCATTTTCAGTGAATTCATCACGATAATAATACTTATATAATAATTATACTAATATGTATACTTTTCGAAGTACCTACCTATTTCGGGCCTCACTGAACGCACCGAGGTTAGGTATATTTCTGTTGTTCACATTTTCCACGGTCATCAATAAATCTTTAGTTCTCTCTCACAGTTAGATTGAGCTGGCAATTGAAATATTCGTAGCCTTAAGCCAGGTGGTGGTTGGCGCAATGAAATTTATTGTTCAGCCTCGACCTTCGAGCCGTGAGCCAAAATGAGCCGATTTCGCTTTCAACTCGAAGTGTTGTAAGACCGATGTGCAATAGGGATGTGCCACGGATACTACTATTTGTATTATTAGGTAGTTTTAAGCTATTTACAAAGAATTTCGGGTTTGGAAAATTTGATTTGAATTCAATCATCTTTATGATCGGTTGAAGAAAAAAAATTCGGAATAGTAAGATCACAAATTCTTCCATGATCTCGATATTGTACGTACTACACTCTTATGCGCACCTAGTTAATGACACTACAACAAGTAGCCATGTATTTGATTCAGGTTGAAAAATATTTCAAAGCAGGGCATTTCAACTGTATATTATTTCTCTCGATACCCATTTTTGACAGACTTCCTAACATCTAAAAACCTAAAGGCCCCTTTACACTAGCCACATATATTGCTAGAATTGGGAAATATTGCTCTACAAATGTGGCCCGGCAACTCAAGGCAATATTTATTGCCGCAACTATTCCACATTGCGAGCAACATTTCTTGCCGGAGGTTGCTCAACAAATGTTGCTCCATAAAATATTGCTCAATTTTTACGTTTACACTGGGAGGGAGGTTTGGAAACAGTTGCTCTAGAAATGTATCAGGAAGAGGTCGTCGTTGCTTAATTTTATTTCGTAGGTACCTACATGTTTACATGTTTTTTCAACTAGTAACTTGCTTGTTACATATACATATATAGGTTTTCCAAGTCAAATTCGGAATTTTCCAAATCAAATTCAGAATTTTCCAAATCAAATTCAGACTTTTCCAAATCAAATTCAGACTTTTCCTATTCAATGTCAGGGTTCATCATTTCAATATCAAAATTCTTGAACTTTTGTACCAACTTCCTATAACTTGTGTATAACTGTTAAATGAACCAGTGACCACCCCTCTACCCATTGTCCAACCCTGGAGTCATCGTATGCTAAAACGCTGATTACGTTGAAAAAAATCCACGTTTTTCAGCATTAAAATAAAATTTTCTGTGATAATTCCCACTTAAAAAAAAATAAAAAAGTCCATTCATGCAGCATGAGTTAATGAGCGAATTTTCAAAGAAATTTTTCAATTAGATACCGTTTAGTACCTATTCGATGGGCACAGCAAGGGTAAATACGAAGGTTGGCATGTTACTATGTTTTCCGATACTTATTTGGAGGGAGAGGGAAGAGGCAACGAGAGGGAGAGGTAACGGGAGTTTCTTTGAAAAACCAGGTTAGTATGGTAAATCCATTCTCAACTCACTACCATTGTTGCTAAGGATGGCATTGATAGTTCCAGGTTCCAGCAGGTATGATGGATAAGAAGTAGAAGCGAAAGGTGGGTCGAACGACACCATGACCCCCCTCGACTGCATCTCAATCCTATATATGTACATGCGAACAGCATAAATTGAAGGTTCCCCGTCCTCCAGAGAAAAAGGAATTACCCAAAAAGCGAGTTTTCTATATTTATATATACGATATTGTTCAGACTCCATCGCAAACATTTTAAAGTGATCCTTAACTTAATTTGAAAAAATTCTAAATTTGATTTGGAAAATTCTGAAATTAATTTGGAAAATTCTGAATTTGATTTGGACAAGTCTGAATTTGATTTGGAAAAATCTTAATTTGATTTGGAAAAACCTGAATTTGATTTGAAAAAGTCTGAATTTGAATTGGAAAAATCTGAATTTGATTTGGAAAATTCCGAATTTGACTTGGAAAACCTATATAATATATAAAAGTTCAATTATGCATTAAAAACACCCGAAAAAAACGTCTCCAACCTTCACCAGGTACAGGTCTTACAGTTCCATGAGTAATTTTTTCGTCCACATATGATCGGAGGATAGTTATCGAGTTCGCATATATTTGAAAGCTCCTAGAAAGGTCCCATTCCCATTAAATCACAAGCCTCAAGCAGTACTGAAACATCTCTGAAGAAACCTAATTTCTTGGAGAGTGCGAGTGAAATGCCACTTTTAATTACATCTTACTTCACTTCTATTGGGAATTGTCTTCCTCTGCTACTCTCTCTCTATCAAACAAAGAAAATCCGAGATTTTGTATTTATTGGTTTTCAATATTCAAAAAAACTGCAATTCAAACAATATTCTGGACAGAGTTCATCACTCTTCTATAGGTCTACCAGAGAAACTTTGCATCCCTTTGGCGCATTCTGCTGGAGAACATAGAACTACTTATCTCTTATCATCAAGCAAATTCCCGCGCGTACAATAATTTTTCGCGAATTTCTCCCCTTAAAAGTGACTTGATTCCCCTCCTACTGCAGATTGAAGTTCGAGCATTTCCGAAACTGAAATTCCGTGGCACTACAGGAACATCAAATTTCTCACGGCTCCAATTTCCGTGTCAAGGTTTCACCATGGAAGGTTGACTCAATCGTATAGTTCGCGGATTCGCCACCTAGGAGGCGCCACATGGATGCAAAGTTTCTGTGGTAGACCTATAGCGGTATGAAAGGTCCCTAGGGTGATTTTTGCAATCAATTAAAATTATCCCAGAAGCACAGTAATAAGTGCAGAAAATAGCTAACACTGACTGGAGAAACCCACGACTTTTTTTGCGATTTTTGGATATTGAGAACCGGTATGAAGAAAATCATTATTGTGATTATCATCATTGTGCCACAAAGGGGGTCACACTCGGTCCCGATGGAATATACCTACTGATACATGACGTGATGACTTCAAAACTTTTCTCCGTTACTCTGTGCTTCAAACCAATGCCAAACTCAAAATAACCAGGAATTGAGATGATGGAGTATTCCATGAGTGCCACATATGAATATTTTTTTCTAGTACCTAATTATTATTACGTACCTACTTACTACTACATGGAATTTCAACAGAGCAAAAAGTATGGTTTTGACTTGGTTCATTCAAAAGCGGCGTTCTTCTACAAATTTCAGGTGGAGTCATTGGGATCCAGTGAATGACGTAATGCCCTCCACGGGAGAAGAAAAGGAGAGGCAGAGATGGGAGGTGGTTGACCGGGATGGCACCTTGCCGAATGGACGATCTTCCCAGGAAGAGAGGGGATATGTGTGCGTGTAGGATCCGTAGCAGACCTGTGTAGGTGTGTCAGTGTGTGAGGGGAGTCGGCTGATCGAGTTGAGCCGAAAAGGAAGGCAAGAGGCCTCAGAGGAACTGAACGATATGTAATGGAAACTATCGAACTGGACGTCGACCAGCTACTCGTATTTGCTATCATAGAGCCCGAAAATGAGTCGACAATTTTGAATTAACCAAAACTTTTAGAACCTCAAAAATTCTGGTCCTCCATTATCAATATTTTACTCACATCTTGAGCTTTTTGATTACGTGACTCGTTTTTCCGTCAGCGACAAAATCATACAAAAACGTTGTACAATTTGATGGATTTGCAAGGAAAAAGTGAGTGTTAGTTCCTCCTATACAAACAAGCAATCATAACAACTTGATCTTCCTAAAACATCGATATCCCACGATAAAAGAGCCTGCTTTGCTCCAATTTTGAAGTCATCTGGAAGTTGATTTCAGAATAATTGCAGATGAATGATGAATGTTATCCAATCCGACCAGTAGAAAAATTCTGAGGTGATAGCAAATTATTGTGAAACATATTGTTTAGTAATGCATGCATTCCAGGGGACGTCCCATTGGATAAGCATTAGATAAGTTTAACCAGTTGTTAAGCGATAAAACTGTTTCACTCGATGTAATTTATTTATTACTTTTGGCAACAAATAGTGACCCCCCCACCATTATCCACCTTAACATTTCTAGCGGCGTGGGAGCCTCGAATCTGAAGAGCATTTTAAAATCCATGATCTACGACACCCAACATGCGAATTCGAGTCCCCCCCCCCCCCCCCCCCCCCCCCCCCTCAACACCACCAACAATGGTGCCAGTCTGGAACCAAAGCGGAAATACGTCGTAACATTGAACTTTCATCTGTTAGTTTTGGTAGGCAGTCCGTCGAAGTTCACATCCGTATTCAAGGTGAAACACAAAAAAAAAAACACGAAATAAGCGGTTTATGGCATCATGGCACCATGGTGGCACCACTATTAGTTCCATGGTGGTACAGAGAATAATTCATGGAAATCCGGAGGTATAATGAGAATTTTTCCTCAATTTCAAAGCTTGGGTACAATTAGTATGCAGTAAAGAAACCAAAATATTGAAAAATCGGATATTTTGTGAATACTATCCCCCCACTCACCCCCTCCCCTTGCGAATTTTGGTACTCTGGTAAATTCATGTACAACTCGGAAGTTATTTGAGTCAAACAAAAAAAGAAACACGCAAATCGGTTGGAAATTGAGGCCTGGGCAGAGTTTACGTGATTAAGCACGCAAACGCACGTTTTTTAAGCATTAACCCCCCCTTTCCCCCTCTTAAAAAGCAAAATCCGAAATTCCGGCGCCGTAGTGCACAACCAGATAGTATTCCGCGTCAAACGAAAATAGCATCATTTTCTTCGAAAATTCGCTAAAAGAACCACGAAAATCGTTTGAGAACTAAGGCCTGGGCAGAGTACACAAGATTATGCCCGAAAACGCACGTTTTTCGAGCATTAACCCCCCCCTTTCCTCCCCTTAAAAGGCAAAATTCGAAATTCCGGCGACGTAGTGCACAACTAGATAGTTTTCCGCGACGAACAAAAAAAGAACCAGGAAAATCGGTTGAGAACTAAGGCCTGGGCAGAGTACACAAGATTTTGTTACACACACACACACACACACACTGACATACACCTATGGTTTTTTTCGCGGATTTGGATTCAGAATGGTCTAAAACGGATTACTGTGTGGTTATTTTTTTTCTGTTGAGTGTTGTCCTCCTTCACCCCAGATCGATCGCATAAGGACGCCCAAGTCTTACTGTGGGACGTCCTAAAAATCGACAAAAATTTATAAAATCAACCTTGATGTTTAATATTGAAGAATTTCTCACAGCTATTAGGTAATTCAACTATTATCTAACCAATAGATTTCATGTGTCGAGGTCTTTTTATTATGGTACTACTTAGCAGACTTTTACTTTTTTTAATGTTCAATTACAAATTGCCTACCTACATAGAAATAGAACTACGTCACTTCCTCTCGAGTAAATTTAGAAATGTTTTGGTCATTTCACGACTACTTTGGTGGCGGAGACAATGTTTTCTTATAGAAATCCATGACAATAAAAACCCCCTTTGGTGGAAGGGTTGATCCGGAAGTCCCTTCTCCACCGCTGACGCATTGGGGATCCGTCCTGAAGGAAGGGGGCAACGACCAGGAACGGGATAACGGAATTCCTGGCCAACGCTATGCAGGACGAAGGATTCAGGAGGTAAGGCAGGTCCTTCCTCGGAGTGGAGGGGAATTCCCTCTTGTTCCACTGGTTCCCTGACCATGTGACAGGTTCTCCAGGAAGACTTCTGAGCATCGGCGGAAACAAGACGTGAATCTCGGTTCAATTTGCAACTGGTCAAATGAGATTTAAAACAGGAAAAAGTCCACGAAATTGGTACCACGTGATGGGATGGTCCAGAACCCCAAAAACCAGACCGCAAATTAATCAAGAATCTCGGAAGTTCGTATTTTATTCTATGCTCTTGAAAACGTTCATGTACCAATTTTCAGTTCAAAATTCCTTTCAGTTAAGCCCTATTTCCATAAGGAAATACCGACCTCATTTGACGGGACAACCGAATAGCAGGGCTGACGTCACCTGGCAAAAAGAATCTCAAGATAAAGAGTGTTGGGGGTCTCGTCCCAGCCGTCGTTCCGGGTTAGTATTTCCGTAAATTACAGGAGCTAAAATCTTAAAAGTTGTTACTAAATTTGAAGTTCATTAGTGCAGCAGTCGAGGGAATCGAAAATTAAAAGATTGCCGCTGGAACCATAAAAATCAAACAATAATTTCCAGAGAAAAAAGGGAAAACCAAACTGAATAAACGGGTTTTCCCATTTCTCTGGAAATTATTGTTCGATTTTGATGATTCCAACGGCAATTTTTTAGTTTTTCAACTGCTGCACTAATGCATTTCAAAAATCCTTGGAAATTTCAAATTTAGGTACAATTTTTAAAGTTTTAGCGGCTGTAATTTACGGAAATACTAAACTACTGGTTGCTCATCGAAGTCATAAATATGATGGAGTTTTATAGGGCCAATATTAAATGTAAAATCCTACATTATTTATAGATAGCTCAAATAGAAGAGAAAACGATCACGAAACGGTTAATTAATTTATTATATAAATCACAATTAATTATAATGTGCGATCAGACTACTGCAAAACCATTAACCAAACATTCGAAATCAGTTACGGCATTTTCGTTCGGTGAGATTAGAGAGAAAAAACGGCCTCTCTGGAACGAAATTAACCGTAGCGACAAAAACCAAGGACGAATTTCGCACTCAACTTCAGACTAGTTGGTTAAACAAGTGACGTCACGTGGAGAAACAAAGGATTCTTTCCATTCCTCACTTCTCGTACTGCGAATCGGAATACGTTTAATAAAATTCTCACCCAGCAACAACGGGATATTATTTTCCTTATTTGAACTGAGCCGGGCTGAAAAACCGTCTGCCACGTTGGGACTTGGGAGGGCAAAACGGCTTCCTCACGAGGAAAGTGATAGAATATTTTGACAGTAACAATGTAAAACCTCGTAAGTTGAAAAACCGAAAATTTTTCAGGAGGCGTAAAAAACTTCTAAATGACATAAAAATATAAGTTTTTTACGTTTCCTGAAAAATGTCGTTTTTAACTTACGCGGTTTTACATTGTTACTGTCGATTTGTTCTACCCCATAATTATTCAGTTTATTTTGATCGAATGTTCGTAAAATCAAGTTTATAGGAGTGTGACGATTTTCCTCATGTATGTTACAATTTTCCAAAAATAAAATGTGCTGTGAATCCTGTAGAAAGGCGCTATGCAGTTCATAAACTTAGTAATCATGAAGGAACAAACACCTACCTACCTACCTACACACCTACAACTACCATTGAAATTTGACCACAACCTAATAAATCGTGTGAAATTGGTGTTGAAGAAAGATAGATTTCAACATTTTTCAACGTGCACAGAAGGTAACAACCACCGTTGGTAATAGAAGGCGAAGGAATTTATTTATTGTAATTTATACCTAATTAATAGACGATCTTATCTATAACATGACATATACCAGACAATTTGATCGGAATCAGGTCATTATCGACATACTTTAACGCGTCGAAGGCCCGCGAAAGAGTAGGTACTCAATTCAGGTTGTCGTAGGATTTTTTTTTGTATCCAGATAGGTAGGTAGGTAGGCATTGAAATATACATGCCTCTCATACTACAAACATGCTTCCACACCAAATATGAATGTAAATATCTGTTCGTTTAACATTGTGGGAGGTTTTGAACGTTAATTAGGTAACAACGCTTCCAAGGTATGTAGCTACATTACAATATCCACCAATATAATCACACAGTCTCATATAATAATAAAGTTTCAAAATACTCGTCAAAACCATTCCTAGGGAGATTCACACTTACTATCATACTCATATGGCAGCTGAGACGTAATAGGTACCTGATAGTTTGGGGAGCACATTTTAACTCAATGGTTCTTACTGTAATGCTCACCAGATCATCGAGTAAGGAAGGTGGTTAGTTTGTGTCAACAGATGGGCACGGCGGCGACTTCAATGCATACCTACCCATCTGGATACGCTGTGGTTATCAAGTACTACTCACATGATCTGGTGAGTATTACAACATGCGTCGATCGTGCAAAACAAAACATGAATTGAGTAGATATAAGTGTTCCAAAACTATTGGGTAATATGTCACTGCTATCGTATGATGGAGGATATAAGTGTGACAAAAAGTGTCAAAAAGGATATAAGTGTGAATCACACTACAAATAATTGTTGGTATTCCAACGTACCATTTATTGACTAGATAATTATGTCCAACTGTTGTTATAACCTACTACATCAAGTAGCCATGTTTTCGCTGAGATTATTATTTTTCCCTTTTTAGTGTTTACGGACATCATTTTTGAGGTCCATTTTTTCGTTAAAAAGGGTTTTTCGTAGATTTCAACACGGAACAAGGAATTGGACATTTTTCAAAGTACTAACACAATGTCGCTCCTACTGCTATTTTTTTCAAAAAAAAAAAAAAAAAAAAAAAAAAAAATTAAGGCGGAGTTTAAGTTAAACCTTGAAGGAATTTTTATTCAGAACATGGAAGCGAAATAAATAGGTAAATGAACTTTTATTGGGCAGGATGCCCCGGACTTACACGTCAGCCCTAGGAACAAGGGAAAATGAAGAAGGTGGTGGGAGATAGAGAACGACCAATAGGTTAGGTTAGAGTTTAATTAGCCGAGGAGGACGCGGATGGTGATACCACGGAGTACACCCGCCGAGATGCTCAACTCCAGTCACTCTGTGGCACTTTCCCCGCACCATCACCCTGGCATAATGCCTAGCAATCGATTTGTACCCTGCACAATTGTGCGATTTTGGAGTACTTTCAACTGAAGAACGAAATTATTTATGCATACGCGCATAGTATCTGTTTGACGGTAAATTATAGGGGACTTCCGAGCGGCTCTTACCAATACATCAAATTCGATCAATAATTTCGTACAACAGACTGGAGTGCAACATGCAAGAAAACATATTGTTTCTGGAGGATTCAACATTATCGGGCTAGCTGTACGATAACAGAATTCCCTGTCGATAGTAGGGGACCCAACAGGTTCTCACGAGAGGATCTTTGGGTGTTACGTGGTGTAAATAAAACGGGCGGGTACATTATCAAGGGTAATAACCCAAAAATGGGTCGCGAGGTGAAACCATTTTCTCCTCGTCCGAGCTCCGTGGAGGAAAAAATCGCATTGCGCAGCGAATCGCCTAGAGAAGAAAATTCCGACGTGAAACAAGTTGAAAAAAAAGTGAGGGCTGAAGGGAAGGGACGTCGAAAATGGACGGAACCAGCCTAACACCAGGTAAAAATGACAAGTGTTCGAATCGAAATACGTTCATTTGAACAGAATCCTAATTCAGTCCACATTCCGTAAGTATGGCAGAACCAGAAGGACCTCACGTAGGATCTAGGAGGTTACATATCATCATTTTAAAAAGAATTCCAGTATTTATTGGTTGTTGATTTAACTACACCGTACAATTCAAAATAACTGATTCAATGGTTATTTTTACTCGCCAGAATTCTATATTGGTTTCTCACACAACGGCCACCGAGCGCTGAACTCCACACTCATCTCCCTTGTCAATTGAGAGAAGAGATAAGTGGGGACTTGAGTCTGGTCGCTGGTCCACTGACGCGATATAAAATGAATTTCATGGTAACATATAAATCACAATAATAATCACCATAGTTAACTAACTTACACATAATAAGTCTAGTGACTACATCCCCCTTCAATCGTTTCAATTTCATTCCAACTTGATACTTTTGGATAAAAGTGAATCTTTTTTTTACAAAAATCTTAGTTTTGTGGTTTAAAAAAAAATGAACCTTTGGAATCGACCAAGAAAACTTCCTAATAAACTTGATTGTGAAATAGGTCAGTAGCAGGTAGGAAATACCTATGGCTGATAGGATAGAAGCTCTTGCATACGAGTCTGCAACTATGGGGATATTTTATGTCTTTAGTTCCCAAGTGACAACAAAACAAGTGACATTGTTTACTACATCCATTAATAACATTAATAAATATAAAATCTGGACATAAATACCAAGAACAAGTGCGAAAGAAATGCATGATGAATCGAGAGCTTTTCAACGAATGGTGAACAATTTCTGTTTGTTTCAAACTAAAGAAGTTTCATTTCCCTAGCGACTACTCGGTTGTAAGCTGAAATCATCAGAAAACTGTTGTATGTCGTGGTGATATAATAAAAAGGACGGCTGAAGTTGACTTGAACTATATAGGTATAATTATTAGAAGACAATTTATAGGTGTAACATGAGGGTACAACGGCAGACATATTTAATACAGGAGCAGTTCATTACAGGAGCAACTAAATCAGACAACTAACTTAATAATTTATTACAATTATAATTTCAATAATTTATAACATTCCAATATTAATTTTAAATAGTAATTTTAATAAAATTAATATTTTAATTTCATAACAAAAACAAACCGTTCGTTTATGCGCCAAAGTGAAGACATAAAATGTCAAAAAACTCTCTCTCGCTGCCCGATTCTTCGAATTGTACTCAGTTTTGCATCCTTAGCAACCAGTAACCATATTTCACGGGCGTCTAAACCACACCTACATCATTAGTTCATGTATCCTCTGCTAGGAATAATAAAGCGTTTTTCCTTTGAATAATATGAGATGAGCTCAGTTACCTATTTTGGTAAAGCTTGAGATAATGCGATGCAGCTGATTCAAGGGAAAAACGCTTTACTATCCCTAGCGGGGGAAAGATGAACTAATGCTGTAGGTGTGATTTAGACGTTTGTCCAAATTTCCTGATGAAGGCAACCACAACTCTTTTTTTCTTCGAATTGAAAGTGAAGCGTGTATTTCTTCAAAATAAACTTTATTGTGAAGCAAAAATATGGTTGGTAGGTAGCGACAATGGCTAAGCTGTTTTCTTCGCAGGGGAGTGATCTGCAGAGAAAAATAATAAACCTTTGTGTAATAATTTGCAGTAGTTTTTTGTTTATCCTTGATTGCAGTTGGCAACGCATTACTCGCAATTTGACAGCGTAATAGCTGTAGGCTTTGTCCGAGCCTTTTAGCCTGTTGAATGGAACTACATATTTTTCTTTTCCTCTCGTATGAAGACCAAGTACTATTGTTCTACTATTTTTGATCCATTGGTTGAGGTTTGCATGAGCATACTCCAAACATTCTTTAATATAAAACATGGGAGCGTTAAAATGCCCAAACTCGCAAAATGACCCCTAAGTTGGTAAGTGGTTGTAGGTGGTGACAATGACAAAGCTGTGTTCTTTGCAGGCGAGTGATCTATACAGAAGAATTTGCGGTATTTTCCTTTCCGTACCTACTACATCTACGAGGGTCATCCAGAAAGTAAGGTTACAACACCTGAGTAAAATCGAAAAATTTTTGTATTTGAAAGAAATTCACAGGATACTTCACAAATATAGTGAACTATTTTTCAACGTAATCGCCGTCAAGATCGAGACATTTCTGTAGTCGGGGCACCAGCTTTTGTATGCCTGTGTTGTAGACCTCCGCCGCCACCTCTTTCAGCCACTTCTCCACAGCTTCCTCGACCTCCTGATCATTGGAAAATCGTTTCCCTCCCAAAAACTCCTTCAGTTTAGTGAAAAGATGGTAATCTGAAGGTGCCAAGTCGGGTGAATAGGGTGGATGGGTGATAATGTCCCATCCAAACGAAGTCAGCAGCTCCTGTGAAACACGTGCGGTGTGAGGCCTGGCGTTGTCGTGCAGGAGACTCACTCCCTTGGTCAGCCTTCCCCTTCTGCGGTTCTGGATGGCTCTTCTCAGTTTTTTTAAGGTATTGCAATAAGCTACTGCGTTAATGGTAGTCCCTTTAGGCATGAAATCCACTGGAAGGACCCCCTTACGGTCCCAGAAAACAGATGCCATGACTTTTCCGGCTGAATGGGTCGTTTTGAACTTTTTGGTGGGAGGGGAGGCAGAATGACGCCACTGAAGTGATTGTCTTTTGGTTTCTAGGGTGTAGTGACACACCCACGTCTCATCCCCTGTCACAATAGAGTCCAAAAAAGCTTCTTTCTCCTGTGCAAAACGATCCAAAAACTCACGAGCCGCAGTCACACGATTTTGACGGTGCTCCGGTGTGAGCATTCTGGGTACCCATCTCGCACACAACTTCTTGTAACCAAGTTTTTCCGAAACAATATCACCAAGGAGACTTCGAGAAATATCAGGAAATTTTTCGTGAAGGTCGTCAAGTGTCACACGGAGGTCATTTCGCACTTGTTCTTCAACTTTTTGCACAAGTTCCTCAGAAATCACTGATGGCCTCCCACTCCTTTGCTCGTCGTGAGTCTCAGTACGGCCCTCTCTAAACAACCTGACCCATTTTGAGACATGTTGTCGACTCATCACATCACCACCATAAACTTCGACGAGCTTGCGATGGATGTTTGCCGCGGTATTATTCTGCAAAGTCGAAAAACGAATGACCGCTCGGATCTCGCACGGACGGGAGTTGGCGGGAGCGCGAGATGACCTCTCCATTGGAAACTTTTACTGTAACTAAAAAAAAACGGCCGAAATAAACGCGGGGCGAAGCAAACTGACCGTTACGAACTCCCCTTCACAGTAGGTGCACCAACTTTGAAAAAGAAAATTTCCTCCAACCTCAGGAGCCCTTGTAACCTTACTTTCTGGATGACCCTCGTATTATACTATTATTGAAGTTGAGGCAATTATTGAACGAGCGAAGTTAGATTTTTACAGATATTATGACTCAATAACTCGTGATTTTTTTCTACCACAAATTTATGACCCGGCTGACTGAAATTTTCGACGTACTTTGGTCGACTAATGATGTCGATTTGGTCGTTCCTGAACAACTTTACGTCACTTCAACTGTTGATCAGAAAATCTAATTAAAACAATTAGTTTTAATTTGAAGAAACAACTTCTTTAAACCTTCTAATTTGACTCGGAAATCTTATTACCAATGTTTTTTTACTCGTGATTTGGTCTCTCCTTTCGCTTCTCCCGAAATTAACGGAGCGCGGCGGCGATCCACTTCGAAAGGAGAAGAGAAGAGAAAAAAGAGATTATTATTAGAAAATAATTACTCCCGAAAATCATCGTGGAAGCGAATAACAGTTTTTCACGTGGGACGACCTCTATGGAGACGGTGAGCGTAAACAGAGCGTGGATTCGCCCCGAATCCCGCCAGTACGACCGACGAGACGAATCGAAATCGACGTTTAAACAGGGTGTCCAGCGATTCCCCGAAAAAAAATTCCGAGTTTTCAGCAACAAATTTCGTTTTTTTCCAGTGTTGTAAATGAACTATAATATAAATAAACGTGATCGTAATTTCTCAAATTCGGGTCTTCAAAAACATTTTAAATGAAAAAGCGCTAGAAAACGTCTGGCAAGTGGGTGTGGCTCAGAGCTTCCTCGTTTCAATGAACAATTGTACAATTGTACAATGAGCCGATCCATTGTAGCTAATCCCAAACTACACTCTCCAAGAACCTAGCCCTTAGCACTAGAAATCAGGTGGAAAATGTAGAAGTTATGTCTGTTACAAGGTTTTTACGTTAGCTCATAACTACTATCAATCATCGATGGCTAAGATATGAAGAAATTGAGAATCTAATGCTGTGGTCGTTTTCTTTGGTCGAACCACCAGCAATGTTTAATTTCAAGTCGAGGAACACTTGTTATAAATAACAGTAAAGACAAGTACAAGTGTTATCAACACGTTTTGCTACCTTGTATAAAGATCCAAAGCAAGCAAAATAGAAGAGTTTTCCGTTCTCCTGAAACCAGTAGAATTTTCATATCACATGTTGTCTCTTAGCCATCGACATAATTCTTGAACATTTTTATCGATATCAGATGAAAAATATATAGATTATGGCTGTTACAAATAAATACACGTTTGCGCACCATTGGACTATTTACACACAAACCGCACAATCTCTGAAAATGTCATCGAAATCGGACAAAAACTTCTTGTAGTTTGGCCCGTTACAAGGATTTCATGACGGACAGACAGACATACAGGCGCGGAAAGACATGAAACGTAAAACTTGAGTGGAAATTTTGATTTTGGAAAACATTTCGTTCAACCTTGAAAAGTAAAAACAGTGCTTCCACCAACTTGGTGAACACGGAGGAAAAAATCTCATGAAAATGAATAAGGTGACCAGAATCAGACTAGTAAGTTGATGAGAAACAGGTACTCAGTGCGGGTTAGTATTCATTCGCTGCAAGTGGCCATTTTTAACGAAATTGAGTCAACACTTTTTCAGAGTTTTGGGAGGGTAGTTCTTCACAAAAGTGCGATCGTTTTGGAGCGAAATATAATCTATTCCCTTGAAAAACGAGGGTGAATATTCTGTTTAATTCCAAAAGATACTATATCCAACACAATGGCGGTCTCTTATCCGTTTGATTTCAAAAAGTACAATATCCATCAATCTGAAATTTCAACATCATTGGTTCACAGCACGTTTCAGGTTCAGGTCACTATGGTTTTTCGCGTTTTTCTCACGTTTGACCAACATAAATACACAGGGTATCCAGCGATTGCCCGAAAAAAAATTCTCTGAGTTTTCCAGGATCAATATCCTTCTTTTTCCAGTGTTAAAAATGAAATAAAATATAAATAAACGTGATAATAATTTCTCGAAATTCAGGTTTTCAAGAACATTTTGAAATGAAAAAGCATTTAAGAGAACGTCTGCCAAGTGGGTGTGGCTCGTATCCATAACCCGATTACATGCTGATGATCAGATGCATTCTAGCTAATCTCAAAACATAAATTTCCAAGTATCTAGTACCTTGTACCCTCATAAAGGACCATTTACACGTCAACCCTCACATTTCCTGAAAATTTCATCAAATTCGGATGAAAAATGTAGACATTTCAAGTCAACTTGAGTAATCCTTTCCCAAACTAAATTAATCTTTTTCCAAATTAAATTAAACTTTTTCCAAACCATAAGACTCTTTTTCCAAACCTACCTTTTTTTAACCAATAGTACCTTTTAGAATCAAGCTCCTCAAATGATTTTAAAAGTTTCATTCTTGTGAAAATTTAACTTTTTCCAAACCTATCTTTTTTACCAATAGTACCTTTTAGAATCAAGCTCCTCAAATGATTTTAAAAGTTTTATTCTTGTGAAAAATTATATTTGAAACATTAAAGTAGAGAATATGTTCTACATTTGGAACATTTATAATTGAAAAATACTTCCAGAACCATACTTAAACTTTTCTCTCTGTATTAGTCCAGTCAAATTAGCCAAAAAAAAGGGGGGGGGGGGGGGGTTTGCATTAATTCCGGACAAAGCGAAACTTTTATGGGTGACTTGTGGGTGCCTATGGAACATGTTTTTAGTATATTCTACTAGATTCTCCTTGTGCTAACTTTTTGGTGCCCGAAAAACCGCGATTTTTCGGCACTTGTTTCAGTTTTTTGCCTATAACTCGTACACGATGCATCCTACGGAAAATGTTACTCAATCCTTTATTAAACAGGATGAATTTCTGCGTCGAATGACCACCTGAAACGTTAAGATCGGTTCAGCCGTTTGGCCGAAATCGATCGTTGAAGTTTGGCGATTTTTCCCAAATTGGTTGAAAAATGGGTTACGCTCAAGTTTCAAGGCCTGTACATCAAAAACGGCGTATCCAACCAAAAAATGTCACATACTCAAAGTTGTAGAGAATCAAATTTTGTGTAAGAAAAGCATCCCCCCTTCCTCCCCCTCCCACCCGCCCCTACCAAATGATAGAATAACGAAACAACTTCTGAGTAAACGAAATTATGAGTATTGAAAACGGTGTTGCAATCAAAAAATGTCATATAATCAAAATGAAACGTCTGTTGTTCAACTTACTAAGGCACTGAGGTACTTGTAATACTAGAAAAGGCGACAGAAAAAACATTCTCCTGGTCCTAACTTTTTGGTGCCCAAAAAACCGCGATTTTTCGGCACTTGATTCAGTTTTTCGCCTATAACTCGTACACGATGCATCCTACGGAAAATGTTACTCAATCCTTTATTAAACAGGATGAATTTCTGCGTCGAATGACCACCTGAAACGTTAAGATCGGTTCAGCCGTTTGGCCGAAATCGATCGTTGAATTTTGCCGCTTTTTCCCAAATTGGTTGAAAAATGGGTTACGCTCAAGTTTCAAGGCCTGTACATCAAAAACGGCGTATCCAACCAAAAAATGTCACATAATCAAAGTTGTAGAGAATCAAATTTTGTGTAAGAAAAGCATCCCCTCTTCCTCCCCCCCCTCCCACCCGCCCCTACCAAATGATAGAATAACAAAACAACTTCTGATTAAACGAAATTATGAGTATTGAAAACGGTGTTGCAATCAAAAAATGTCATATAATCAAAGTGAAACGTCTGTTGTTCGACCTAAGGCACTGAAGTACTTATAATAATAGAAAAGGCAAAAGAAAAAACATCTCCTAGATTCTCCTTTTGCTCACTTTTTGGTGCCCGAAAAACCACGATTTTTCGGCACTTGTTCCGGTTTTTCGCCTATAACTCGTACACGATGCATCCTACGGAAAATTTTACTCAATCCTTTATTAAACAAGATGAATTTCTGCGTCGACTGACCACCTTCATTTTTTAGATCGGTTCAGCCGTTTGGCCGAAATCGATCGTTGAAGTTTGGCGATGTTTCCCAAATTGGTTGATCGCCAAAACTTCAACGATCGATTTCGGCCAAACGGCTGAACCGATCTAAAAAATGAAGGTGGTCAGTCGACGCAGAAATTCATCCTGTTTAATAAAGGATTGAGTAAAATTTTCCGTAGGATGCATCGTGTACGAGTTATAGGCGAAAAACTGGAACAAGTGCCGAAAGATCGTGGTTTTTCGGGCACCAAAAAGTGAGCAAAAGGAGAATCTAGGAGATGTTTTTTCTTTTGCCTTTTCTATTATTATAAGTACTTCAGTGCCTTAGGTCGAACAACAGACGTTTCACTTTGATTATATGACATTTTTTGATTGCAACACCGTTTTCAATACTCATAATTTCGTTTACTCAGAAGTTGTTTCGTTATTCTATCATTTGGTAGGGGCGGGTGGGAGGGGGGGGAGAGGAAGAGGGGATGCTTTTCTTACACAAAATTTGATTCTCTACAACTTTGATTATGTGACATTTTTTGGTTGGATACGCCGTTTATGATGTACAGGCCTTGAAACTTGAGCGTAACCCATTTTTCAACCAATTTGGGAAAAAGCGGCAAAATTCAACGATCGATTTCGGCCAAACGGCTGAACCGATCTTAACGTTTCAGGTGGTCATTCGACGCAGAAATTCATCCTGTTTAATAAAGGATTGAGTAACATTTTCCGTAGGATGCATCGTGTACGAGTTATAGGCGAAAAACTGAATCAAGTGCCGAAAAATCGCGGTTTTTCGGGCACCAAAAAGTTAGGACCAGGAGAATGTTTTTTCTTTCGCCTTTTCTAGTATTACAAGTACCTCAGTGCCTTAGTAAGTTGAACAACAGACGTTTCACTTTGATTATATGACATTTTTTTATTGCAACACCGTTTTCAATACTCATAATTTCGTTTACTCAGAAGTTGTTTCGTTATTCTATCATTTGGTAGGGGCGGGTGGGAGGGGGGAGGAAGGGGGGATGCTTTTCTTACACAAAATTTGATTCTCTACAACTTTGAGTATGTGACATTTTTTGGTTGGATACGCCGTTTTTGATGTACAGGCCTTGAAACTTGAGCGTAACCCATTTTTCAACCAATTTGGGAAAAATCGCCAAACTTCAACGATCGATTTCGGCCAAACGGCTGAACCGATCTTAACGTTTCAGGTGGTCATTCGACGCAGAAATTCATCCTGTTTAATAAAGGAAGAAGTAAAATTTTCCGTAGGATGCATCGTGTACGAGTTATAGGCAAAAACTTAAACAAGTGCCGAAAAATCGCGGTTTTTCGGGCACCAAAAAGTTAGCACAAGGAGAATCTAGTAGAATATACTAAAAACATGTTCCATAGGCACCCACAAGTCACCCATAAAAGTTTCGCTTTGTCCGGAATTAATGCAAACCCTAACTGCTAATTTGACTGGACTATATTGGCATCTTCCCTCTCACTCGAACACTTGTCCTCCCCCATGGCCTTAAAAAGCTACGTTATGTACGCAATTTCAACTGAAATTCAGAATGGCAGGAATTTTTTATTAAAATTCCAATTTTAACTTGATTTGAGGAGTTGATGGGAGCAAGTGGATGCTGCAGGGGTCTGATCTATTGGTAGTAAACGCTTCAATAAACTCCGGACGGTCAGTCGGCCCTCGCAAGGTACACAATGGGAGCGGGAGGAAGGAGGTAGTTGGTGACCCAGATAACGTTGTCACGGCAACCAAGGAAGCGACGGGGGGGTCGGCAGAGAGCGTGACTGATCCGACTCGCCGCTTCGAAACCGCCAGCACGCCGTTGCATTCGAGCTGAAAAGGACCGAGCGGCTAGTTGCATTCCACCCCCCCCCCCCCCACCACAACGAGGACAGACTTCTCATTCAGCTTAATTTAGAGATGCTTAACCTTCCCCTACGGATGTCCGATACTACAAAAGTATCGATATAATATCGTATCGACACATCTAGAAAGTATCAAAAAGTATCGATATTTTGAAGTATCGATACTTTTTGATACACAAACATATTGTTTAGTAATGCATGCATTCCAGGGGACGTCCCATTGGATAAGCATTAGATCAGTTTAATCAGTTGTTAAGTGATAAAACAGTTTCACTCGATGTAATTTATTTATTACTTTAGGCAAGAAATACTGAACCCCCCCCCCACCATTATCCACCATAACATTTCTAGCATCATGAGAGCCTCGAATCTGAAGAGCATTTTAAAATCCATGATCTACGATACCCAACATGCGAATTCGAGTTTACCCCCCCCCCCCCCCCTCCACCAATGGTGCCGGTCTGGCACCAATTCGGAAATACGTCGTAACATTGAACTTTCATCTGTTAGTTTTGGTTGGCAGACCGTCGAAGTTCACATCCGTATTCAAGGTGAAACACAAAAAAAAAAACACGAAATAAGCGGTTTATGGCATCATGGCACCATGTCCTGGCACCACTATTAGTTCAATGGTGGTACAGAGAATAATTCGTGAAAATCCGGAGGTATAATGAGAATTTTTCCTCAATTTCAAAGCTTGGGTACCATTAGTAAGCAGTAAAGGAACCGAAATATTGAAAAATCGGATATTTTGTGAATATTATCCCCCCACTCACCCACTCCCCTTGCGAATTTTGGTACTCTGGTAAAATCATATACAACTCGGAAGTTATTTGAGTCAAACAAAAAAAGAAACACGCAAATCGGTTGGAAATTGAGGCCGGGGCAGAGTTTACAAGATTACGCACGCAAACGCACGTTTTTTAAGCATTAACCCCCCCTTTCCCCCTCTTAAAAAGCAAAATCCAAAATTCCGGCGCCATAGTGCACAACTAGATAGTATTCCGCGTCAAACGAAAAAAGAAACACGAAAATCGTTTGAGAACTAAGGCCTGGGCAGAGTACACAAGATTATGCCCAAAAACGCACGTTTTTCGAGCATTAACCCCCCCTTTCCTCCCCTTAAAAGGCAAAATTCGAAATTCCGGCGACGTAGTGCACAACTAGATAGTTTTCCGCGACGAACAAAAAAAGAACCAGGAAAATCGGTTGAGAACTAAGGCCTGGGCAGAGTACACAAGATTTTGTTACACACACACATACACACATACACACACACATACACACACAGACATACACCTATGGTTTTTTTCGCGGATTTGGATTCAGAATGGTCTAAGACGGATTACTGTGTGGTTATTTTTTTTTTCTGTTGAGTGTTGTCCAACTTCACCCCAGATCGATCGCATAAGGACGCCCAAGTCTTACTGTGGGACGTCCTAAAAATGGGTGAAAATGTCGTTTATGTTTCTCTTTATCAGTGTGACATCTCTCCATCGCGAGTATAATAATTAATATAGAATGAACAGAACAATAAACCACTAATTTTTAGGACGTCCCACAGTAAGACTTGGGCGTCCTTATGCGATCGATCCGGGGTGAAGTTGGACAACACTCAACAGAAAGAAAAAAAATAACCACACAGTAATCCGTTTTAGACCATTCTGAATCCAAATCCACGAAAAAAAACCATAGGTGTATGTCTGTGTGTGTAACAAAATCTTGTGTACTCTGCACAGGCCTTACTTCTCAAACGATTTTCCTGGTTCTTTTTTCGTTTGACGCGGAATACTATCTAGTTGTGCACTACGGCGCCGGAATTTTGGATTTTGCTTTTTAAGGGGAGGAAAGGGGGGGTTATTGCTCGAAAAACGTGCGTTTTTGAGCATAATCTTGTGTACTCTGCCCAGGCCTTAGTTCTCAACCGATTTTCCTGGTTCTTTTTTTGTTCGTCGCGGAAAACTATCAGGTTGTGCACTACGTCGCCGGAATTTCGAATTTTGCCTTTTAAGGGGAGGAAAGGGGGGGTTATTGCTCGAAAAACGTGCGTTTTTGAGCATAATCTTGTGTACTCTGCCCAGGCCTTACTTCTCAAACGATTTTCCTGGTTCTTTTTTCGTTTGACGCGGAATACTATCTAGTTGTGCACTACGGCGCCGGAATTTTGGATTTTGCTTTTTAAGAGGGGGAAAGGGGGGGGTTAATGCTCAAAAAACGTGCGTTTGCGGGCATAATCTTGTTAACTCTGCCCAGGCCTCAATTTCCAACCGATTTGCGTGTTTCTTTTTTTGTTTGACTCAAATAACTTCCGAGTTGTACATGATTTTACCAGAGTACCAAAATTCGCAAGGGGAGGGGGTGAGTGGGGGATAATATTCACAAAATATCTGATTTTTCAATATTTCGGTTCCTTTACTGCTTACTAATTGTACCCAAGCTTTGAAATTGAGGAAAAATTCTCATTATACCTCCGGATTTTCATGAATTATTCTCTGTACCACCATGGAACTAATAGTGGTGCCACCATGGTGCCAGGACATGGTGCCATGATGCCATAAACCGCTTATTTCGTGTTTTTTTTTTTTTGTGTTTCATCTTGAATACGGATGTGAACTTCGACGGACTGCCTACCAAAACTAACAGATGAAAGTTCAATGTTACGACGTATTTCCGCTTAGGTGCCAGACTGGCACCATTGTTGGCGTTGGGGAGGTGGTGGGGGGGGGGACTCGAATTCGCATGTTGGGTATCGTAGATCATGGATTTTAAAATGCTCTTCAGATTCGAGGCTCCCATGCCGCTAGAAATGTTAAGGTGGATGATGGTGGAGAGGGGGGGAGGGTCACTATTTCTAGCCTAAAGTAATAAATAAATTACATCGAGTGAAACAGTTTTATCACTTAACAACTGGTTAAACTGATCTAATGCTTATCCAATGGGACGTCCCCTGGAATGCATGCATTACTAAACAATATGTTTTAAATTTAAAACTTGTTTTTTTTTTTTTTTTTGTATAGGCATTTGTTAGGGTTAACATTTTGGTGGTCCTTCCTAGATGATGGAAGACAGCAGGTTATCATAGAGAGCTGGAGGTGGTGGTACATCACCCTCGTTTAATTTGTTGGTCTCCCAACAATGTACGTAGAGATTGTACTGTCAAGTAAGGTACCTTCATGTCGCAGGTGTTGAAACATAAAATGTGAGAGATAAAAAAGTATCGCCTCCGATACTGGAAAAAAAGTATCAATACTACGATATAATGTATTTCAAGAAGTATCGATACTTTGGGGACATCCCTACCCTTCCCCCCCCCCCCCAGCCGCAAGTGTTTTATAGTTCTTCTCCGAAACAGTGAATTTTTATGACCAAATCACAGCTTTTCAAAAGAATTTTGAAACAAAAATTAAATTCAACTAGTGTTTTTTTTCGAAAAGGAGCGTTTTTCTACAAAAAGCAGCTCTCAAAAAAATTTTAAAAGTGATTTATATCAACAAAAAAGTCTCCCAAATGGGTATGGTACATAGCTTCCTAGTGTCCATAACCCGATTGTATAGTGATGATATACATTTAATGTATATGTTATGGATGTTAGAAGGAATTCACGTTTGCGCATGCTCAGCAACTACTAGTCTGTGAGAGATGATTTTCATAGGAGACCATCTACACGCCAACCCGCGCAATCCCTGAAAATTTCATCGAAATCGGGTGTGAAATGTATAAGTTATGGCTGTGGCAAGGATTTCATGAGAGACACGGAACCAAAATTGTTCTAGAAGGTCTAAAACGAAAAAGGCGAGTGGAAATTTTGATTTTGGAGGACTTTTTTTCTTCAACCTTGAAAAGTGAAAACAAAGTGAAAACCTTGGTAGACTCGGAAGCAAAAGTGTTTCTAGGACAAAAATCGCATCACTCAAAAAATTTATGTAATCGAAAGTGTTTTTTCTTTATTTTTTTTTAACGCGCGTTTTTTCAACAAAAAAGCAGCTCTCAAAAAATTAATTTGAAAGTGATTTTTTCTCGAAAGAAATTGTGTGTTAGGACAAAAATAGCACCTCACAAAAAATACATTACTCAGAAGTGCTACATTTGTTTGAAACGACCGTTTTTTGAACAGAAAAGTAGCTCTCAAAAGATTCATTTGAAAGCGGTTTTTTTTTCTCAAAAAAGAGCGTTTTTAGGACAAAGATTAATTAGAAAAAATATATATATTTTTTTTTTTGTATTGAAACGTGCGTTTTATGAACAAAAAAAAGCAGCTCACTAAGGATTTATTTGAACAAACGCAGTTTAGCGTTTTGTTTTCTTTTGAAAATTGCAGTTTTTGAACAAAATAGCAGCATTTGAATAGGCAGTGGTTATTGAAGTGGCAATTTCTCTACGGTTCATAGGGGGTTAATTGTTTCAAAACTAGGCAGCTCATTTCTCGTTCGTAGTCCATGAATAATAAATTCAATTTCCCCATATTCCCCCACAGCTACTAAGGTAGCTGCAACATTGTTTCAATTTTTTAGAAATAGATAAAAACCACTAAAATTAAAATTTCAAAGAAGATAGCTAGATTCAAACGTTCTCGAAACTTGGAATTTAAGAAAAATTTCACTGCAAACAAAATTTGTAAAACCCTCTTAAATCACAATATTGAAACAAGTCCTCTGAAATCAAAATTTCCAATTAATATATAAATGTGAAATTTTTACGTTTTAGACATCCTTAAACAATTTTCGTTTCGAGTCATTCGGTCTGAGACCGAAAATATTAGGAACGGGCAAGATACAGATTTCGACGACACTTTCAAGGGCTTGTGCGAGTTGGGTGGTCCCTTGATTGTATCGTAGCTTTACTGATTCAACCACGTTGAAATACTTGTAAGCAATTCATCAACTAGAGGCTCAGTTCTCATTTGAGCAAACTCAAACCATGCGATTCAAGAGAAATCTACATTGAAGGATAATCACGTTTTGCTCCATCGAATAGGTAACACGCAATTCCTGAAAATCATGATTGTCTCAAGGTGTGATGATTCCTCAAAACTTATAGATAGAAATTTAGAATGCACGCCACTTATGATGGATAAACTCGCTCTTTCTTTTAAAAAAATTGTATTGTTTCTGAAGATGAGATTAATTTGTACACAATTGTCGAAGATAAGATTAGAGTTCAGGAACACATTTATTGACCTAATTACCCAATTCAAATTGCCTCATTCAACGATAAGACTCTCAAAGTTCAATCGAGTCAACAATCAATTTCAACTTCGTAAAACCTCCTTAGAATATAAATTGAGTAGAAACTGCGGTACAAATAAAGTTGCAATCACTTTTCATTACGTCATCCTTTCAAATGACGTCATCAACGAGAAGAGACGGGTTGGTTTTTCACCACAAAGGCTTCTGTGGGAGCCCGCATTTCTCGATCAATCGTTTTTGTGAGTTTCTGGCGGTCGTGAAAAAAGGGGAAAGAACGAATGGGATCGACGAGTTAAATACATCGAAAGTAACACTACATTTATGGCACGTGAAAGATCAAAAATCCATCCTTTACTTCAAGAAATCACCTTCACCATCTCAACAGTTCATCCTATACGCTACAGAACTTCAGGTTTTGGGCAAAAAAAGAGATCAGATTCGATTTTTCTTGGGAGAAAATGGAACTTTGGTCAAGCCTTAAAAAAACGTTATAACCACGTTGAAGATGAAAATTAACAAGGATGGATGCAATGTCTATATTTCATGTGATCATCGCAGCTTACCACTTTCCAAAACCGATATCTGGTTGGCTACCTTGATACTTAAACTATCGATAGCGTAAGGAAACTTGAAGAAACATTGATTTCTGAGATAATATCGGACCTACCTCTTATCGGACCTACCTCTGCCAAGAACTGGAGGACAGCAAAGGATATTGTATAGATTTTTGTGCAAGATGTTTCCCCAGTCTTGAAGAGTCTTTGTAGTGCATCACTCCCTTCTGAGGTATCAAAAAAGATACCTTTCAGTTTTCATCGAATTAGGAAAAACCACACGCCTCTCTATCACAACTGGACATCTTAGAGCTGGCAGGAGAGAATAACCACCCAGGTGATCAGGTTTGTCATTCGTACTCAACAATAAGATCAGAGAATACCTGTGGAATTGCAGTTTCATGGGACCCGCAGGAGCTAATTTAGGTCAAATCAGGAAGAAGCCCAACCAGTCAATCGTACTTACTCAGCAGTCTCAGAGAGGCTCTTAGAGTTACGAGTATTTCAACGAAGGCAAACAGGAGAGAACGGATACACCAAGGTGATAACAGGGAGGAGGGAGCTGTGTTTGTCATTCGTACTCAACAATTAGAGACTACTAGTAGAATTTCAACTTCGTGGCGCCAACAGAAGCGAATTTAGCACACCCAGGTGATCAGAAGGTAGCTCAATCAAGTTATTCATACTTACTCATCAGAACCAGCGAGGCTTCCTCTAATATTTCAACGTCTTAGAGCGAACAAACATAACTAAGTTGATCAGGGAGGAGATCTGTGTCATTCGCAATCAGCTATCAGAATCTCTCAGTGAAACTTCTGCTTCGTGAGACCGAAAAGAACAAATTTAGCTTACCCAAGTAAAAGTAGCTCAACCAAGTGATGCATGCTTACTCAGGTCCCAGAGAGATTCCAGATTCCCTGATTTCAGCGGGTGATGAAGAAGCTTTAAAAGCTCTCATTCGTCAACAATTTGAACTCAAAGATATTCTTCAAGTAAAGCTTTGTGGAACCGACAGGAGCAACGTTACCACACTAGTGATCAAGAAGGAGCTCAGTTTTATCATTATAGTCTCTCTGCCAGATCATACCTCTGCATTCTGCAACTCAGCAGGCTCTTCTGAAATTTCTACTGCCCAAATTTCACACCCTAAATTATAATTTTACAGCCAATTTATTGAGTAAAATCTGTACACGATGGATTCTTGGTAGAGAATAGTCGGTAAATAGTTTGCAGCTCCCCCCAGCAGGAAGGGTGCACGTGGACGTCGTTAAGACATCGTAGGATGGGTAGTTGAATGATGGAAATTATGATTGACGTTACGAAACAGCTCGAAGAAAAAAAGGGATTTTTCACCTCAGGTTACAGGAAGGAGCCGATTGTAAAATTACTCGGTCACGAAGCCTTGAAACATCAGTGCGGGAGGGCGTCCTTGGGTGACTTCAAGAAGAGCACTAATCATCAGTCACACAGCTATGACCAACTTCTGCGATAAGTAACGTAGGAATTTTTCAACCAAGAAATCCACCCGTATTCCATAACACTTCTATAGTCTGCAGAATATAACTAACCTCAAGCGTCAAGCTTTCAAATCCAAGATTTTTCGAAGGCGTTGAATATGAATAGTACCATTTTTTTAAAAAATATTCCAGGCCTTTAATAAAATTCAAATTTTTATAAATAGCTTTCCAATCTATTTGCCAGCAAAATTTAATTATTTCAACTCAAACTTGGAAAATTCAACGTAAAATCTGAATCCATACAACTACTTTTTATTTACCACTAATCAAAATCCCCGATTCTACAAAAAAGGTTGGGAAGAGAATGTATTTCTTATTTATGACTACGAAATTACCGCTAAAAAGTTCATAAGGATCTCCAAAAAAATCTAATAGAACTTTTATACAAAAGTTTGAAATCAAATGAGACCTGATGAAGTGATGGAATAAAGCAGGTAGGCCATGATTTTTCATACAGGCGATAATGACCTATCAAACCATCTTTTTGACCAGTTTTTCGTAGCCAGGGATTGAAAGTTGTTTCCAAAACTTTACACCAACAAGTAGAGATACAATCTTTCTGGTATTGTCAAGCGCTGAATCGATTGAGACTAATCGAAACGTGTTTTGGAGTCGATAGAAATACTCGTATTGAGTGAGCTGAAGTCGCCAAATGGATCATCACTTATTCCAGTGGCCATTTCTGCCTTGGTGCCAGAAATTCAGGACCAGTCGAGATTTGATTGGCCTTAGTCAATTCAGAGTTTGATGAACAATAAATATACAATTTTGTATAGATCGTTGAAGAAAAACACAAAAAGAACAATAAGGGCATTTTGCCAACTTTTTTGAACGTGAAAAGTACACTTGCCTCGCCATTAGTCATAGAAACGTCAGGAAATATGGAGTCTTGATGTGGCAATCCGAAGATGGAAGAGTCAGATCAGCTGTGAGAGTAATAAGTACATCCGACAGGTAATCTTCCGGCCGACTATCTTAAACTTGCTAGTTACGCAATTCCAGTTCGGGACCACCTAAAAGATGGTCAAGATCAGCTATGAATCAATTGACCGCTCTTCTCACAAAATGCCAAGCAGGATTTCCCATTTTCCCCGGGTGTAACCGCGGCAAACCGTAATCGGTAAGGCTTCATTTCGATCTGCCCCCCTCAAAGTCGGATAACTTCGCAATTTCTGACCCAGATGTTACGTCATAACGTGAGAAAAGAGGTCTTGACTTTCACCGTGCAAACTGCATTCATGCGTTCTCCGCCTCAGGGATTGCTAACAATCAATAAAATCCTTTGAAATGGCTGTAATACTGCTAAGAAAAAGCCTTGTCGTTAGCGAGAGCTCTTCTAGTCCAAAAATGGCGGCTGCTGCCTGGATTGGACCGGTTTCTACATGGAAAAAATGATCTAAGTAACGTTTTGGACCAGTTTCTCCTGTAAAAGGAGATGCACTGGGACATTTCTTCATTACCTTGGTACTTAGGTAGGTAGGTAAATGGAAATGTCGTTAAATCCAATAACTTGAACGCCCAATTGAGGTATGGTCGATTTATTTTTAAAAACTCTCAACCATATAATGGATTCTGTAGAAATCAAGACTGTAATTATAGTAATTGAACCAATTTATGGGGAAGAGAAATGCTGGATAAATTGGATGCAGAACTACAGAGATTGATTGAAGAGCAGAACGCTGAATGATTCAAGCACAGAATGCAGTTGACTACATGATTTTCTGGATGATTGACAATATTATGTAACGGGTTAAAATAGATCGTTCTATCGCGCGAAAAATGAGAAAAAATCTTAGTTGGCAAGGAGATTTTATAAATATAACCGCCCCGACCAGCTGGTAGAGGAAGTTGGCAGCAGTGATCGAGTCCTTGGAACCGGCCACGTGCCTTCCTTCTCAGGTTAGGGCTTTCAAACAGTAACCTCACCCCGAAACGAACGAAAAAACCGTCAATCAGATTATTTATTCCAAGTTATTACGCGTGTAATTTCAAATCGGCGGATTCGGGACCGGAAACGGTCGACGCAGGTTGGTAGCAGTGGTTCAAGGACGTTTCAGAGCTTTTTCCCGTTAGGAACTGAATTCCAGGCGAGCAAAAGTAGGACTTCCACCGGCATAGAGAAGGAATACCTCGGAGGTGAAAGGCAAAAACCGTCTGGGGAATTTCTACCATTCAAGGAGTTCTTTCGGTATTTTTAGAACGTCCCCGGAAAACGGTTCGGTCAAAATGTAGAAAAATGGTCGAAGAAACTTTTACAGCCGATGATTACGTTGGACGATAATTAAACTCATTGATTATCGTAAGAACCGTCCAGGGAAATTACATCATGAAATTGCAAACGTGGAGAAAGGCAGTAAAAATCGTTTGGAATGGCAAGACATACTCACAAGTCAGCTGTCATGAGTAAAATAGTGAAGATATAAATGTGTTGGATTTTCACAGGTTAATTGGCTAATAAAAAGAAATTCATGTTGGTTAACAATCACAAATTATAAAGGAATATAATTATACTGACAAAACGATGTGACATGGCAAAATCAAAGTAACAACACTCATTCTACCATCAAATTCATTTCAATTCAATTTATGCATAATTTCATTAAATTGGAACCTTGAGTAGAATGGGGGTTCCAATCTCAATCAATCAGAAGGAAATGGACGCGAATTTCGTGTAAAGTTTGGAAAGAAGATGGACAATCAGGGCTCAGACCATAGATGACCGATCTAGGGAGATTCTAACACTATTCTGGAAAAGTTCCAGCGTGATTTTGAGGCAATAACTTTCTAGTGTGATAGAAATTACTCGGTATTTCTTGTTCATAATTCCAACAGGCTCTCAACAATATTTGGCAACACCTTATCTTCATACATGGTGGACAAATCCGGTCCAAGATAAAAATTTAAAAAGAAAGAAGAGACCTCTAGAAACGCCTTGCCTAGATAACGGAGAATTTCTCATAACCAACCACTCAACAAATGTTAGCTAATTTCGACCTATCAAAAGTTAATGGGAGTTTGAAATAAGATTGTTAGAAACATTGAAGATGTATTTTCGGAATTTGATACAACAGACATTTTCCATTTGTAAGGTGTAGGAAATATTTCCTTTTCAAGAGGAAAAGGAGGTTTCTGGAGTTTTTAAAACTATTTATCAAGAAAATTCAAGAACCTACCAGATACCGGTTTCTCCAATTCCATTCTCGACCGTCGAGGGGCCTAAGCGCCGTAGGAGTTGACTGTTGAATCCACGTTGCACATGGGAAGATAATTTTCCACCAGGCACAACTCAAAATTTGAACACTGATATCACCAGAACTTGTTTATTTTTTCGTAAATCGATCACTATGATTTCGAGTCGAGTCGAGAGGTGACACTGGAGGGAATACGACGAAAAAATCTCGCACTTGAATAAGAAGAAATTCGGAGCAGTTGCACGAATATTGGAAACAATTGAAAGGTCGTGAGAAATTTCGAAGTTCGATTTGGATCGAGTTGGGTATCCCAAAAAAATTCAAAAAAACCCGCGGGTGCTCGAAAGAAACGCCACCGTCCGTTGTAGCGAGCGGTGCCGAACTAGCAGAAGGGGAGTCCCCACTACCAGGGGCATAGCCCCAGTGGGGCCGCAATGAAGAGGGGGACAGGAAAGGGGGAATTCCACTTGTGACGTCACAAGTGAGGTTCTGAAGCCTCTGGTCACGTGGAGATTAAAACCTCGAAGGAAGAAAGAAGAATGGAGAGGATCGTGTGCACCGTGCTTTCTCGAAGGCCTGTCTGCGATAAAGCAGCTCATGCTAAGACCATCCTGCTAAAATTTTGTGTTGTTTCGCTTGCAATTTTGGTTCCTTCCAGATGAAATAAGGGAAGCTCTGAGTCCGAGCTGTATTTTAAGAAAATTCGCCCTAGAATCAGATGTCTCCACATAATGGGTTTCTAAGGTCCTCAGAAAATTTGTTGACTACCTGCCAAAAATCAGCTCATGCAAGGTTCATCCTGATGAATTTAATGTTTTGCATCTGAATCCTCTGGTCACGTGGAGATTAAAACGTCGAAGGAAGAAAGAAGAATGGAGAGGGTCGTGTGCACCGTGCAACACAGGCTAAGAACATCCAGCTAAAATCTACTTTTTCGTTAGCAATTTTGGTTCCTTCCAGATGAAAGAAGAGAAGCTCAGATTCCAAGCAGTATTTCAAGAAAATTCGCACTAAAGTCAGATGTCTTCACATCAAAGATGCCTCAGAAAATTTGGTTCCGAGTTGTTGACTACCTGCCAAAAATCAGCTCATGCAAGGTTCATCCTGATGAATTTCATGTTTTGCATCTGAATCCTCTGGTCACGTGGAGATAAAAACGTCGAAGGAAGAAAGAAGAATGGAGAGGGTCGTGTGCACCGTGTTCTTGGAGATCTATCTGCCAGGAACCAACTCATGAAGGTGCTGCTGAAATTTTGTGGTTTTTCATTTGCACTTTCGCTTTCTCACTGCCGAAAGAAGCGACATTTTTAACCAAAATATTACTCCAAGAAGATTTGCTCAAAGATCAGTTGTCCTCACACTTCCATTGGTTGACTGTCTGTATACCAGAAAGCAGCTCATGGAAGGTTCATCCTGATAAATTTCACGTTTTAGCATCCGAAATCTGAGATCACGTGAAGATTGTAGAGGGTGTCAGCCCAAAAAAAAAAAAAAAAAAAAAAAAAAAAAAATGAGCTCAAATAAGGTCCGTTTGCAATTCCTTTTTTTCCTCAAAAATTAAGATTTCGTAAACAGTACCTAAAACGTCCAACATCGCTCAGAATATTTGGGTAATATGAAAGCAAAACAATTCAGGGTGCACAAAAATCAAAAAATTTCCAGGCATGTTTGAAAATGGCAGAACCTTCCAGCAATTATGGTTCCACGAGGTTGACTATGAGAAATTTTCTCATGAGTTTCTTGAATCTATAGTTTCTGTCGTCCGAAACAGAATCGGAGAGGATTTGGGTAATATAGGCGAGATCCGGAAGTATCCAAGAATTTAAGCAGCTATAATCCTGTAAGCTAAATCATATCCTATGTTAGTAACTGAGAGCAGGAATTTAGTACAGAGCCTCGGGGGAGGCCCTTCTCATTCATAGGGAAGAAGTTATGTCAGCTTGGTAAGCAATAAAACCCACTTTCTTCTGAGCACATGGAATTGTATAAACAGTCTCTAGGAGACTGGATCTCCTATCAAAGAGATCGAGAGAAATCCAGAACAGTTATGCGAACGATAAATCAATTCAGCTCCTCTTCTATTCATTTTGTTCCATTCTTTATTATTGGAGAAATTTTCGTATATGTTCCAGCACATGTTAGATCGCTGACATTTGGTAAAGATCCTTTAAAAAACCACTTCAGTAGTAATCAAAGACCCATGTAGCTCAAATCCAACTATCTAAACGATTGACGCAATTCAACATGCTGAAACGAACACCAAGAGACTTCAGTGAACTTTTCAAGAAAAATCCAACCAAGTCCATTTCAGGTCTTTAAAAGTTTGCAACAGACATCACGAAGGGAGTTTGAAATACTCGTAAAAGCTCGCTCACCTTCTCGTCTCGTTTACCTCAAGGTCGGCATTCATGAGTACAGGCGCACAGACACCCCCGCCCAGTCACAGAACGACCGCTACAAAAACTGCCTATCAACTTCTTTTTATACACCGAACTTGGTTTTTTTTTTCGTTAGTCGTTTCTAACAGGATGAAATCAACCAATTGTCAAGAGGCAAAAGTTGGTACATCGATAGATTCATCAGAATCAAGAAACTTCGTTTTCCTGATTGGTATCTGTATCTCGTTTGTCTTTCATTATATTGCCCACCCCCTTGGCAATTCTTGCATCGGTCAATATCTATTGGAAGACCTTACAATGCTCACCCCTTATTAAAATACTGTTCTCCTTACCTAAGAATACTCCAGATTATATGGTTCATTTGGAAAGTGGAGCAGAGCATATGTACAATATTAACCTTTGCTTAATTATATTGTTAAAAGTATTGCAATGCTAGACTTCAAAGTATACCAACGTGATTGCTAGCGAAGTTATTAGTGGATGGCAGCCTGGAAGGAGCTTGCTGATAGGCATGAACATGAGGCATGAACTTCGTATTGGAGTTGGATAATAATAAGTTTACAGAATCCTGTAAAGAGAGAGCATTGGCAGCCCGTTTCCATAAAGTTTACCAAAGTCTGGGTCCTCCGAACTATGTAAGGGAAGTTAAACTTAATCATCTTGCAATTAGAAATATTTGTAGAGCACGTACCTATCGAAATGCTGAATTTGGACCACGGATCGTGTATTTACGTGTCCTCTATGTAATTCGGTAGATGATGAGACGGTGGAGAGATCTCAAATGAGTGGAAGAATCTCAAAATACAAAATCAATTCTCACCTCTTCGAAAATATAGAAACTGCCCACCCCTTCGAAGGATCACAGGCAGTCATACCGCTGAGAGACGAGAATGACATGAAAATTTAATTTATCGTGATATTTTCACATAAGTACGCTCTACGCAGAAATCAACCCCTTCAATTCGAAGTCTTATTCTTGGACCATCACTGAGGTGGAATAGTCAAGCAGTTAGTTATACATCAAAATAGTTTAATTCAACTGATTTGAATAGTTCCAAATTGGAGTCGAATTATTCAGGTTGAGCTCTATTCATTAACCAAGGCCGATTTCACTAAAGAATAAGCAGGGAGAAGATATTCGACCTCATAGCCAATAACCTGGTTGAAAACTTACCTACAATTTCGCAAAAATCAGCAAAGCGCAGTAACAATCAGACCTATCCGTCTATCACCTCAGAAAAAAAGATTCTTTACATACAAATACGTATAATTTGCGTCAAGGACACAAAATCAGCTCATTTGAACGGGGGTCCAGAAAACGTGAAGATTCTTTCTAGAGCAAGTACTGAAGGCTCACCCTTCGAAGTCAATCGGGGATTTGAACGACACATTTCGACAGAATACTCCAGTAAAACTATTAGAACGAGCTGATTCACACAAAATGGCGAATAATTTCCAAAAAGTAAGATTTTTGGGTCCAAAAGAAAAACACCAGCGACACCAAAGCCGCTGTTTTGACAGCTGTCCAAAAGACGTGGAGGTTAACGTCTTCATCTCGAATTTTGTCTCGCACATTTTTCACGAACTCCAAGCGTTCACGTTGTTCCTTCGAAGTTGATACAGGTTTTTGGATTTTGAGTTCCGACATTTTGCAAATCGTAACGAATTGACAAGTAGTTACGCAAGTAACCTGGTGAATCCGTTCAAGGGGTTATATTGTTGAAATCGAGGTTTTTCGACGATTTAGTCTGCACAAACCGAATTATTATCTTCTTGTTTCATAAATCCGTAAAGAGACCGGTCAAATGAAGGCTAAAACTTAATAAATAGAGGCAAATTCAAATTTGAGAACTGCGACCCTCAGAAATTCAATGCCTCGACGAAATTGGACTGGTTCAAACCAGAAAATGCCAACGAACAGAGGCAGTGATGGAGGAAAAAACGAATCACAGAAAAATCTTGAAGACCTTTGGAAGTCATAAGAGGGAACTCAGGATAAGCTGTGTTAACAAAGCGAAATTGTCTCCTATGCATTCTGAAGCACTGAAAACTGTAGCGATTCACGATCATTTGGAATCTCCATCACTTGGTTGGTAGATGGGAAACCACGTTACCACCAGAGATTTTCCACGGGATCGAAACTGATCACAACTCCTCCCGCCAGAGGGAAAAACCAATGGGAATTATTGCTCGGGAGGTAAATCAGCTGAGTGAACGACAGAAGCTCTGAACGATTCTTATCTTTCTCGCAAGTCATCGCAAACGGGCGTGGTATCCACATTACGCCAATCACACTTTCCTGCGTCGACAACCACCTTGATATTTTAAAGAGCGCTACACCAGATTTGTGGGAGGAACATCCACAAATCGAGGCCTTGAGTGAAAACACAAGGTGGATAGAAAACCAAACGTGGGTTTGATTGGTACTTCGTCTTCCTTGACGACCCAATTTCGAATCCAGCTGCCAAATAGACATCAGAGGGTTAATCTTCACGTAATTGCGCTTGAATGAAGTTCTTCATTTTCCAGTGTTTCAACTAGTCTTGCTAAACCAATAACAGGCAGTTGTTCAGTTTTCTCTCTCGCTCTCTGGTTTATGGGACTAGTTGCGGCCTTGATCGCTTCAACTTGCAGCATCTTGAAGGTTAGTTCCCCGGTTAGGTTAAATCCCTACGGTAATTTTCCAAGGTCGTAGATGAGAGTTTGAGGATGGCAGGTACTCCTGAGAGGAGTTGGAGGTGGCAGATGACTTTATAACTAGCGAAAGGAAGGGCTTGAAGCGAACTTAACTTCAACGATGAACGCGTGCCTCGTTTCCTAATTAGCCTTCCATCGATGTTTGCATTTTCGCCACCTTGTAAGGGGCAGTGACGGCCCGGATCATCGACTGGACACACCTAAATTCCCACGAAGTAATTACATGCACGTTGGAGTACTTGAAATACGACATTTAGCAAGAAAAAAAAGAATAGGCTCAGTCAATTCAACTTATGGAGGTTTATATTGCCTACTCTCTTGTCGTTATAGAACAGATACATGGAGCAGGGGGATGTTACGTTGCTGGCGGAATCAAAGAAGAACCCTTGAAATGATTTTCCCACCACTCTAACTAGATGAAGAAGAAGTCGATTGGATATAAAGACTCCAAAAGGATTCCATGAAACAGAGAAGACATGCACAAAACATCCAAACTTTTCAATATTAGATAGGAACACACGAGTACATTACAATTCTCCGCATTTCAAGAGAAAAAGAGAGAACATGAGGTTTCTCATGCAGTTGCTAAACCCTTCCCCATCCAACTCCAGCTGGTCTCATTACAATCGCGTGTGCTAGACTCAAATTAGCTTCACCGGGAACTTCAATTAAAAGGGAGCGGACTCGGCGGGGCACAAAAGAATCTACCTCGCAGAACAGAGTGCAGTTCTTTCGAGGAATATGAAAATTTCATTCGAACCAGGCGGATTAACCTGGAGTTGCTTGGGATATCAGGTGATGTGGAATCTTCTGTTCAAGGGTGTGAAGGCTACTCCTTGACAGCAAATGCACGAATGAATTCAAGTCAAAACACCACTCATGTTGTACAGAGATGCTCAAATGTACCAAAAGTACAAGAATGGAGTTACTGAGGATTCAAGAGCTGTCAGGCACAGCAGCTCGACTCCTGGTGACCAATCCATAACTTCAATGAACAAGGAACTACCTGAGATCATCCACAGTGAGAGAGAAGAGCAATAACTGCTGAGTGATGCAACTTGATTGTCACGACAAACACAATACGGATGCAAAATTGTCAACTGAATGAAGATTGGCGATGAAGAGTAGAATAGTCTGAACTCTAGTTTTCAAGCTATCCCTGCCTATTGAATTTTCTAGGAATCATGGTATTAATTTAATAAACAGAAACAGGAAGATGCCTTATTTGCTCTGGAGTACCTACCATTCATAGTATGGTGCTGGACAAGATGTTATCAACTTGTCATATTAGGTTCACTTTATGAAACTTATCAACTCAGTCAACTTCCTGGTCATCAATACGATGATCTCAACCCATCGAATAAGGAAAACGTCCATCAGGGAGACATTTGTAATCGATTAGCCTACTCTCCAAGTGCGAGTTCTGGAAATTTGCGGTTTCACATCCTTCAACAAGCTTGTCTTCCACATCATCAAGACAGTTTGAAGTACGGACGGGGGATAACGAATACCAGAGCGTTCTGGCGGTTGGTGCCGCAACTCGGTGTTTCAGGTTCGTGGGGTGTCCGCTAGGCAGCAGGCGACTTCATTGGCGACGTAGGCCAAGGTCCCAGACCTTGAGACAAGCAGATCATGATTTCTGCTAGGTTGTTATTTTTTATAAAAAGTCCATTCATGAAGTATGAGTTAATGAGCGAATTTTCAAAGAAACCTCCAAAGCTCTCGACGAGAAAATCCAGATAGACAGTAGAAATATATATTAGCTACAAGACAGAGTAGCCTTGTGGGTGTGTTAAAAGTTATACATAGTTACCATACAATCAACCTAACATTTTGGTTACATTTTTTTGAACCTCAAAAATACCGTATCAGACTAAGTCCAGCAATCCCCCCCCCCCCCAAAAAAAACTCACTGAGTTTTCCAAGGTACCTACTTAGTGGCAGATTTTTTTTTTTTTCATTTTTCAAGGTTCTCCAAAAAACAAAATTTCAACTCGCGTTTTACGTTCTAGGCCTTCCTGAACAATTTAGGATCCGTGTCTGCTGTTATGAAATCCTAGTAACAGGCAAAAAACTATACGAACTTGTCCGATTTCGATGAAATTTTTGGAGATTATGCGGATCGGAATGTAGGTGTTTCCCTATGAAAATCATCAACCCCGGAATTATAGTGGCGACTGTAGATGCGCATATTCCCGGTAACAGCCATAATTTCTACATTTTCCATCCAAATTCGATGAAATTATCAGAAATTAAGCGGATTGGGGTGTAGATGGTCAACTATTAGGGTAGTGCAGGGTACTTGAATGCAGTGGCGCCTCCTCCAGGCAAACATAGCAAACACTGTTTGCCTTACTAAAAATAAGCAAAATGAATAAATTAATTTTTGTTGAGATTCTCCTATATTCCCATTTTTTTGCAAGTAATATAATAGCCAATTTTGGAAAATTTTAATATAATATAGGTACTTTTTCATTATTACTTAGTAAATTAGATGAAATAGGAGAATGGAATAAGAAAGTACGTATTTTGCCTTGGATACTAGCCCGCAACACACCATAGAATTGGAGAGGTCGGTAATGTAGATGATTGCAGATGATAAGCGAACTAGCCCGGGGCAAAGCGATGCAAGGCAAGCAGTTCAAAAAAATGAATTTTTTGGGACTGTTTAGAGTGAGAGGCGACGATCGGCGGGGTGGCGGGGGGTCAGCGCGGGGTCTAGTATTACCATACCCCCACTACCACGCTATCAGCTGTTGCAAACAATCGGAGAACTGTTTCGTGACCTTGAAAGCAGAGAAGATGAGCCATGGATACTAATTAACCCATGCATGGCAAGACATAACATAACATATCCATCCAACCACATTATCTCAAGGAAGGAAAACTTAGTTTTTTCGCCACCGCAAATAGCGGCTGCCTGGCGCTGTCCCGTTCCCGATTTTACTGTACCTTATCGTTTTCCTTGTTGATAGGTACCTACATGGAAATAATTGCATAATATTGAACCCCCCGATGGTTTACGTTTGAGGTAGGTAGCTACAACATATATTTTGAAAATCGAATATAAAAAAATCGCGGAACTTTCCTTAATTATCATGAACCGATTTTGATGAAATTTGGTATAAGAGCTCCATTTGGGGTCTACTTGTGCCCCGAAGGTTTTGTCAGTCACTTCTGAAGCGGTGAAACATTGGGGCTGTAACTTCTTAAGGCCCCAAACGGCCTCACGGCCCATAACGGGTTTTCTCTCGAAAACTCTCGTTATGAAGGTATTGTTTTTTCACCAATTTCAGATAGGTACCATTGAATTTTTAGAATCGAATGAACCCACCCAGAGGATAAACTATAAGCTCTCCATGAGAGCTTGAAGGTTGAACTATAAAGAGAAACACGAGTGTGAATCGCAAAAGAGGCCTCATCACCTTAAAAATTTTAGCTGACCAAAATGCGATCGATGTTCGTTTCTTCGGGTTGTACATGTTTTGCTTCCTTAATCAACCGGTAATCAAATTTCTAAACCAAGGAATTCTTTATTTCTTCAAATGGAGTGTGAAGGGTTTATTTCATCTAAATAAACAACATTTTGAAGCGAAAACATGATTGGTAGGTAGTGTCGAGGGTAAAGCTGACGCTTGATCTTCAGGAAAATAATAAACCTTTGTGTAATAATTTGCAGCGTTTTTCATTAAAGTTTATTCCTCTGTGACTGGCCAAGCTGTTTGCCTCACGAATATTCTCACCAGACGCCACTGCTTGAATGATGATTCGGGATTAGCTACAATTCATCATCAATACGATCGAAATATGGATACGAGGAAGCTGCCACTTATATTCAAATGTAATTGCACTGCCTGTTCGTTTTTAGGCCCGAAATAGAGGATGTAAGGACCGCACTTCATTCGGAATGGATTTACTTGGAAATCTATCTACATAAACTTGAGAAGAAAACCCTTAGCTCAAGCCAATAGGGATCTAATTATTCAACACCTAATTACAACGTATGATCACGAAACGACGCGCAAAGGAATGAAATAGAACAATATCGTATGCCCAGCGATTAAATCTAGTATTTTGGATTTCATACTTATATAATATAGTATTTTACTTTTTTAATAAACTTTTTTTTGCTTAGATCTGAAGGCGAAAACAAGCCTAAGAACTGGTCGTTTCTCTCGAATGAATCAACGAGTTTCGAGGTTTTTAAACCTTCTTTTTCGAATTTTTCAAAGATCTGAAGGTGAAAACAAGCCTTTGAAGTGGTTATTTCTCTCGAATGAATCAACGAGTTTCGCTGTTTTCAACCTTCTTTTCGACTTTTTCAAAGATCTGAAGGCGAAAACAAGACTTTGAAGTGGTCGTTTCTCTCGAGTGAACCGACGAGTTTCGGTGTTTTCAACCTTCTTTTCGACTTTTTCAAAGATTAGAAGGTGAGAACAAGCCTTTGAAGTGGTCGTTTCACTCGAGAGAATCAACGAGTTTCGCCTTCTTTCTCAAATTTTTCATAGATTTGAAGTGAAAACAAACCTTCCAAGTTGTCTTGGCTCTCGAGTGAACATCGTGTTAACGAGGACTTGAAACCATGATCCTCCTGTTTACTATAGGCTCCCAGATACTAATCCTAATATAATTAATGAGTTTTCATGTTGAGTACCTATCTTTTTCCCCTGAATTATGTTTTCGTTATTATCGAAAATATGGCTAAGTCGACGGAGAAAAGACTAGAGTTTAGTCTATTGAGTGCAGTTCTAGGAACACCAGACGAGTGCTTAATTGTTTCTTTCATCATAATTAATTACTACTTACTGGCGTAAAGTTGTGAAGGGAAAATTTAGTGGTAGAGTTGCTCTTTCAATCAAGGATGTGCCCCCCCCCCCCCTCCTCCAGCAGACGCCATTCAGTTCTTCTATACTCAGAACATCTTGTCGCACTGATATCTATTTCTGTTTCGCAAATCAAAAGCAGGTTATAATAGTTACCTACATCATCATAGCGAGTGAAGGCTCTGAAATTAGGTACTGCAGACTCAACTTACCTATAACAGAAGAAACGAAACATGAAATTAGACATATGCTATTAAAAGGTAGCAAATACAAGAAAAATTTTCTTTCTTCATCCTTGGCATTTCACATCATTTTTTGTCTATAAGTACAAACTACCCAGAATCAGATTCATGATTTCTAAAATCGTGAGTGATTTATGTTCGTGTGATGTTTGGAGACAGATAGAAAGTTTTCAGGCCGGTTGGATTCCGTATCATAGGAGGTCCAACCGCGTGACTAATTCAGGCTGGCAAGGCGATTCCGAGAAGAGTCATTCATCTGAAACGCGTACGCAATCGATCGTTGTATTACCTTGGACACACATACAGTAGTTATGCCAGAACTCGATGAACGATAGCGACGGTAAAGGATGTCATTTTGAAAAACCGCTCCTTCAAATGTCGACAATTGAAGAATCTCCGAATTCCACCCAATTTTCGGTCATGCCTCGGCATTTGCCATATGTGTTAGAAGTGCAAGTTAGGGGGGAAAATCCATAATCGTCTCAAAAATTGGTCATTAGTGCGTCAGAGGGGGTCATTCTATCTCATCAGAGGAGTTTTTTTCTCTTCATCGTTTCGGTTGTTCAGCATTTCATTTTTTTCAAAGCTTCATAATAACGCATTGCATGGATCAGAAGGTTTTAATTAGGTTTTTACAGAGTAGGTACACCTAAACTTTTGTTTTACATAGAATTCAAGATTAAATCACTTACGGACGCCCCCCATTCTCGACACAATGAGCCATCGATTCTGGCCTGATCTTCCGATTTGTTCTCTTGTGATTTTTTTCAACCTTTGGAATCGACTAAGAAGAAACATTTTTTAACAACCCCTCAAAATTTGATGGTTTACGTTTCAAGGTAAGTAGAATCCAAAAATCGAATAAAAATTTGGCCGTCCGTCCGCCGTACGCGGCACCGAAATGCCATCGATGTTTTTCTTCATGTTGGATGGTTGGTGGCTTTGCAGACGAGTGATCTGTATAGAAAAATAATAAACGATTGTGTAATAATTTGCAGCTTTTTTCTCGTGATTTCCAATCTATTGTCGCTAGTTTCACGGAATAAAATTACTACCTACCAAGTCAAATTTTCATGTGTGAGTATTTTTCCGCGCTAAAATTTTTCCTCCTCAGACTGCCGAAACTTTCCACGAGAAGGTTTGGCGCTAGAACTTTTTCCAGGGCTTTTCGGGAAAAACATGAAATTCCCTGAGTATTCCCGGTTTTCCAGGTAGCTGGACACCCTGAGGGTAGAAAATGTAGAAGTTATGGCTGTGACAATGAAAATCGCAGTGGCTACTATCAATGCGATGATTTTCATAGGGGACGATCTGCACAATCCCTGGAAATTTCATCGAAATCGGGACAATAACTCCGTTTAGTTTTACGGCAAACAAACACGGAACCAAAAATGTTCAGGAAGGCCTGAAACGTAAAACGCGAGTGGAAATTCAGATTTTAGTTACGTTAGGGTCGATACGACTCGGGTTGGGTCCTCTTGAAATAAAAGGCTCTTGGAATTTTTCCTTTCTTTATAATTTAGCGACAGTTTCGCAGAACAACTCGTCTGCATCTTCAGGCTAAAAATTTTATAAAACAAAACAACGAACTATAAAATGGAACAGACTTTAAAAGTGTGATTAAAAAATAATAAAACTTAACAGACAGATCAACAATCCTATGCGCTATGCCACTATGTCATAATTACCTTATATTCTGTAGTGTAGCTTTCATACATGTGGGTATAACATTTTTCATCAGTCTTATCAGATGGGCTATCCGGAAAATTTCAAG
Organism: Apolygus lucorum; assembly: GCA_009739505.2. NCBI lineage: Eukaryota > Metazoa > Arthropoda > Insecta > Hemiptera > Miridae > Apolygus > Apolygus lucorum. Next base: position 13,021,845 of record CM019174.2, read on the forward strand.
TAAATCATCACGACTGGAAAACAATTATTAACTACTTAGTAACAACACCGTGGCGTATTTCAAATTGAATATGCAACTACAAGAGAGAACCAGAGCATCCCAGGTAAGTTCAACCTCAGGCTGGGTCAGCCATGACAAGTTCCCACAGTAAATGTACTGGTACATAAAAACAAAAAGGTTGATAAAACTTTTCAGATAGTTTAACTATCTTATGTACTATTCTAATACGTCACAATTACCTTTTATTCACTAGTGTAGCATTGATGCATGTGGGTATAACATTTCCCATCAGTCCTGTGGGTCATGTTATACCCACATGTATGAAAGCTACACTACAGAATATAAGGTAATTATGACATAGTGGCATAGCGCATAGGATTGTTGATCTGTCTGTTAAGTTTTATTATTTTTTAATCACACTTTTAAAGTCTGTTCCATTTTATAGTTCGTTGTTTTGTTTTATAAAATTTTTAGCCTGAAGATGCAGACGAGTTGTTCTGCGAAACTGTCGCTAAATTATAAAGAAAGGAAAAATTCCAAGAGCCTTTTATTTCAAGAGGACCCAACCCGAGTCGTATCGACCCTAACGTAACTAAGTTCATGCACGACTCTGATATCCACAACAATTCAGATTTTGGTGAACTTTTTTTTCCAACATTTAAAAGTGAAAACAATGCTTCTGCTACTTCGGTAGACTGATAGCAAAATATAATAAGTATAATATTATGGAGAAGTCACAGTTTTAACGAAACTTTATATTCACAAAGGAGTAAGGAAATATCAAAGTTTCATTTTTGTGAGATCGTGCTACCGATAAATCATGTTTTTAGTTTTCCCAAGGCATAACCTCAAGTCAAGATTCAAGATCGCCTAATATCACATCAGGAATACTTACAGGGATATTGAAATTTTTCTAGAAGGTAATTCATCTTTCATTATTGCTTTGCTGTAGGCCACTCTGGGTGGAGACTCCATGTTGCATATGGGAACATCTGAGAAGAACATTGTTGTCCTGACGTTTAGAGGTACCCAATGTTGACAAAATAATTTTTTGCCGCTATCCTATTGGCCAAACACCGAAACTAATGTTTCCATCGTATTTAAATCCGGTTATGTACATAAGTTAGTTTCGATAAAAATTGAGATGCACAATGTTAGAACTAAGACGACGAATTACTTTTGATCTTGAATTCAACCCAATCCTTTACAAACTAATAACTAGAGCTCGGAAAATATGCACGAAAATTTCCCGAAAATATGCACCGGAAACTGGAAAAATATGCAAAATATGCATTTGCCTTTAAAACTGCATACGACTTTGGAATTGCAGTATTTTAAGAAAGGATGTTCCACATTATTTTAGCCCTTTTTTCTCCTAGAAAACATTTTGTTTAGTAATGCATGCATTCCAGGGGACGTCCCATTGGATAAGCATTAGATCAGTTTAACCAGTTGTTAAGTGATAAAACTGTTTCACTCGATGTAATTTATTTATTACTTTAGGCAAGAAATACTGACCCCCCCCCCCCCTCACTCTTATCCACCATAACATTTCTAGCGGCATGGGAGCCTCGAATTCGAAGAGCAATTTAAAATCCATGATCTACGACACCCAACATGCGAATTCGAGTTCACCCCCCCCCCCCACCATGGTGCCAATCTGGCACCAAAGCGGAAATACGTGATAACATTGAACTTTCATCTATTAGTTTTAGTAGGCAGTCCGTCAAGGTTCACATTCGTATTAAAGGTGAAACACAAAAAAACCCAAGAAATATGAGGTTTATGGTGCCCTGGCACCATGGTGGCACCACTTTTATTTCCATGGTGGTACAGAAAGTAATTCATGCAAATCCTAAGGTATAATGAGAATTTTTCCTCAATTTCAAAGCTTGGATACAATTAGTAAGCAGTAAAGGAACCGAAATATTGAAAAATCGGATATTTTGTGAATATTATCCCCCCACTCACCCCCTCCCCTTGCGAATTTTGGTACTCGGGTGAAATTATGTACAACTCGGAAGTTATTTGAGTCAAACAAAAAAAGAAACACGCAAATCGGTTGGAAATTGAGGCCTGGGCAGAGTTTACAAGATTATGCACGCGAACGCACGTTTTTTAAGCATTAACCCCCCCTTTCCCCCTCTTAAAAAGCAAAATCCAAAATTCCGGCTCCGTAGTGCACAACTAGATAGTATTTCGCGTCAAAAGAAAAAAGAACCACGAAAATCGTTTGAGAACTAAGGCCTGGGTAGAGTACACAAGATTATGCCCAAAAATGCACGTTTTTCGAGCATTAACCCCCCCTTTCCCCCCCTTAAAAGGCAAAATTCGAAATTCCGGCGACGTAGTGCACAACTAGATAGTTTTCCGCGACGAACAAAAAAAGAACCAGGAAAATCGGTTGAGAACTAAGGCCTGTGCAGAGTACACAAGATTTTGTTACACACACACATACACACACACAGACATACACCTATGGTTTTTTTCGCGGATTTGGATTCAGAATGGTCTAAAACGGATTACTGTGTGGTTATTTTTTTTTCTGTTGAGTGTTGTCCAACTTTACCCCAGATCGATCGCATAAGGACGCCCAAGTCTTACTGTGGGACGTCCTAAAAAGTTATGAAGCATCAGGTAAAGTAAACAAGCTATTCAAAAAATCAGTTATACATTTTTTATTTACTTTTATACATTTATACGAACTAGGTATAAAATGTAAAGATGAACTACATATTATATTGGACAACAATTACACGCTCCAAATTATCAGGTGTAAAACAGTGTCTCCTGTCACTTAAAATTTCTTTCAATGCAGAAAACGATCTCCCTACATCGCAAGATACAATAGGCAAAAATTTATAAGTGGAAATCTCTTTTGGAGAGTAGGGAGAGTCCCATGAGCTGTCTTCTCCTTTGAGAAGTTTCGCGATTTGAACCATTGAAGACCACCCTGGATTTTTCGATAGGACCCCCCCCCCTCCAGTTTATCCTTGACGGCTTTTCCAGTTATTCCATGCCAGTGGGAGCTTTTTTCGAGCAGGTCGGAAACAACACCTACGGCAGAGCAGAGATCCATCCCCCTGGTCTCCAGGTGGTTTATCAAATCGGGTGTGGTACTAAAGTTTGCATTTATAAAGGCCAAACGATGGGCGATCTGCCTGTCCTGCTGGGGTGACGTGAGTGAGGGGACAAAACATTCCAATATTCGATTTCGAATATTGTCAACTTTAAAAAAAAATCCAGAATACGCAAAAAACTGGTAAAATATGCTGCAAAAAATGCAAAAATCCCCAAAATGACCGAAATATGCAAAAATATGCAATTTTAATTCCAATTTAAACCACCGCATACCCTTCAGAAACCTTCAAAACGTTCAAATACAAAGATATACCGCATAATAAAAGATATGCAAAATATGCAAATTCCGAGCTCGACCAAGTTTACCGAATAATATAGTTATTAGTAATAACTATATTATTGGGTAAACTTGGTCGAAGGCAAGTGCGTCTTTTGAGTGAGTGGAGGCGGCGGGGGCGGCAATTTTGTGACGCACACGTGGGAAGGGTCGATAGAACGAGTGCAGCATGCGCTACCCCTCCTCCACAGCCGCCTCCACCTCAGAATCCCTCCCGCTTCCTTGTGATCTGCCGCCCCCGCATTTGGAAATCTTCATTTTGTAGAGACCTACGGCGGTATTCACAGACATTACTCGAAGCCGAGTAAATACTCGAATCGTCATCTCAAGTATTTACTCGAGTAGTTACTCGAAACTCCAAGCATTTGCTCAGCGTGCAATGTTCAAAAACCAAACTTGGCGTTGAGTCGAGGCCTGCTTCAACTCGAAACACTTGAGTTACTCAACGTATTGTTCTCATCAAATATGAATATATCTACGATTCTTTCTATATCTATAATATTCTATATCTATATCTATAATTCTATATCTATATATATCTATAATAATGATAGATTAATAAATTAAAATTAAATTTTTAAAATAAATAATTTCTGCGGGGGTATCTACAATTTTTGATATGTTGTTAGGATCCCTTAAGGTAGTTCATATCCAAATTTGCAACCTTGAAAACCCTTTGCTACTAACAAAGTGCGCTAAAAACCATGAAATGTTTGCAATTTTTCATTTTTTTTAACTGTAACTTTTAAAATCTGATGATTTCAATAATTTATTATCTATAGTAGGTAGAATTTTCTGTATTTCAAGACCAACTGGAGGCCTGGTAGGTTAAATATTTACAGAGATACAATATAAGTAATTCAGAAATAGTTCAATTTTACAACAAGTAATATGTTTGTGATAATGAACTGTTCGCTCGCAAAACCATTCATTTTAGAAATACTTAAGTAAAGTGAGAGGAATTTAAAGAATGTGCAATCAGCTTCAAAGTGAAACCTTAATTGTACCAATATAGTTTCTTCAAAAATAAAAAAACAAAAAGATTTCTTGGGTTTTGAAACATTTCTTGGGAAAAATTAAGAAAATTTAACAAAACCACGAGAACATTGATCAATGAGCAATCGCTCAATTACACTCTGAATACCAATTTCCGAGTAAATGCTCATGTCCTGAGAGTAATTACTCGATGGAGTAGTTACTCAAGTCATGACTATGAATACCTCCCTCAAACTTAGTAACGATCAACGAGTTATCGACACGACGCTTCCCTACCGTATTCTTTTTTCTTTGAGCTGTTAGGCTCTACCCAGCATTTCACTTGACCCAGATGGTGAAGAATACTAAAATTCTAAGATAACAATCAAGTAAAATTCTAAAATGAGGAATTTTTTATGAGTGAAAAATGACAGAGATGTGAAGAAATTTAAATCTCCATCGCCCCTCAAGAATTTTGATTAGAAACACGTAAAACTGAGCAGTGTTAGTTTAATTTCTCCCTTAGGGGGAAAAACAATAGGTCATGGATATGTCCATGGTTGTAGGTGCAATTTGAAAATTGAAATGATGAAATAAAATACACACAAGATATTATATGAATAATTTATTAGCATGAAGTAGGTTGATACTTCATTTAAATTTTTGTGATCAACAACGTAGCATCTCTTCTAGTAATATGTACCTAACTATTTACTTTATCTATAAATGAACAGAATTTTGTTTTCTAAAATAATTTTTTTCTAAAAAAAAAAAAAAAAATCTGCGATTGCACGTAATACGAGTATATTGCAGTATTCTAGAGAACCTTGCTATCCATAGCTATTTTATGGATATTATCCATGACAAAAGTAGCTCAAAATGTTAATTTGAGAATGATTTTTCTAACCATTTTACACACAAGATATTTTATGAATAATTCATTAGCATGAAATAGGTTGATATTTCAACAACGTAGCATCTCTTCTAATTATATGTGCCTACTTATTTACTTTTTCCATGAATAAACAGAATAAACCAAATAAACCGATAAACCGAATCCCAATGTGTTGCAGACTCGTATGCAAGCGTTTAGTTTTGTAACTGATTTATAACTCGATCCTTTCCATTTGTAGTGGTTTCACTGTTGTATTTTCAAAAGCATTTTGAGCAGGGTTCGAAGCCTAAGGCCTTCGAAGGCTAAGAAAGGGCCATAAGAGGGCCTAAAACGCTGTTTTCTGTTAATGTTTTCAAAAAACATTCCGAAATACCACGGTTATTATTCCACCATATCACGGTTAGAAGTTTTTTTGGGACAGATGGGAAATAAAGGAATTGGGGAAATAGAATTTAGACACCAAGTTACGTTTAGCTAGTTGGAGAATAGAAATGGGATTGAAATAAGAACTTGTATTTTCAGCATTAAAAGCACGATTCTTGTTTATTTTCAATAACGACAACGAAGTCCAAAATTACTTTTTGGAGATACCTGATTTATGTCGAATTCAACGTGGAAAAGCCGTGTTATTGAAAAGACACGTGTGACATTCAGTAGCGGGAACGGAACGGGGCTGCCAACCTCGGCGAGAGTAAAACGTCTTTCCCCCACGTGGGTCCCCGCCCCCGCCAGCAGGGCCGACAACGGAGCCGCGGAGAAAAATTTCGGGACGGATCGATTCTCCGCCTCCTCCTCTTCCTCCGCCGGCAGTCATCACCCGGTCGCGAGTGACGCTTCCGAGGGGTCGTCGACCTCCCACCCCCGGCCCGCCTCCTTTCGTGGGAGCCCTGAAGATGACGGTCGGGGTCGAGTACGAAACGCCGCGGCCAGACGTCTACCTCCGGTCAAAGGGCAGAACCCCCGAAACGACCTTGACGCCCAAGTTTTGATAGGCAATTTTGAAGAATAAAAATTTTGACATACAAGTGTTATGTACTCATTTTACCCAAAAATTCCCACACATAAATTTAAAAAAAAACTTTAAAAACAAGATTTTATTTTTTATTATCAAAATGAACTAAAAACTTGAAAATAAATTACTTCTAATAAGAAATGTAACACTGTATCACAGTCCCAATTTTATAAATAAAAGCGTGTTACATTGTGATAGCAAGAGGGAAAAGAAGATGCTAAATGCAACACGCTTTATTTCTTTATAACATGCAACATCTTTCTAAAGTGTTATATTTCATATTAGAGGTAATTTATTTCCAACTTTTTAATTCATTTTATTGACAAAAAATACCTAAAAGCTTGTTTATAGTGATGTAGTTAGTGATCTACGACTAAAAAGATTACGAATTGGAAGATGGTCCCTTATGAATTGAAGGATGACCGTTATGATGGGGGATAAATAGCACGTATAGCGCCATATTATGTATCAACCTTATACAAATTCGATCTTCACTGGGAGGCCATATGTATCAGAATGATACAACACTCAGAAGTCGCATTGAACGTGTTTGTATCATCCTGATTCATGGTTTATCAGATAAGATTCTTACTTTAGATGGCAGAATGACCTTGTCTGGCCCTGTACCTACTGTGACATCCTGTAGTTGGCGCGCGAAAAATATCAAGGGTGAAGAAGAAGAAGCGGGTTTCACAGTTGCTCACCCCTGCTGTTATCATCCATGTTAGACATACAAGTTTTTGTGCACTGATTGTTTTTTTGACGTGCACCATTGTGTTTTGAAGAAAAAGTGTAATAGGTATACCATAAACATGTTTTGATTTTTTTTAATGTTACAAGCATTACATACCGAAGTACCGTCAACCGGGGTGATATGAATCAGCCGGGGTGATACGGTTACTTTGGAGGCAGCAACGCTTTTAGCGATTGCAGCGCTACCTGGTGACGTTTTTATGTGATCTGGTAGCAGAATATTGAACTAGGCATTTTGCTTCACCACCTTCATCCATGATTCAGTCGATTCAAGGATGTTAGAAGGTCATCCATGAAGATTATCAGATCCAAAGAAACGCCGCACTTTTGTGTTGTTTGTTTACGTTCATCTGTGTAGCCAACCTATAACCAGAAAACTTGATCTGCGTATTTTTTATTATATCAACAACTTCTCATGAAAAGAGATCGATTTTGTGTTTTGTTTCAACTTAAAACCCCCCTTGTCAGTGATTGATTTTGTGAATTTCGGAGTTTTTGAGGGGTGGAGTGGATCGGGAGAAAATGCCTCGAAATTACCAGGTCATTGGGCACCTCAAAAGAGCACGAGCACTTATTACTTGGGACACTGTCAATGATTATTTTACTGAACTGAAGAACAGTCAAAAAAGAAAATGAAAGGTTAAAAAAAAGAAAAGGGCTTTGAAATGAGGAAATTGACGGTGCATTCAGGCTTCGATGGAGTGAAGCCTGAATACACCGTCAATTTCCTAATTTCAAACCCCTTTTCTTTTTTTAACCTTTCATTTATTCGATCTTCTATTTTTAAAAATAATTTAAGTGATTCATTTCACCTCGTTACTGGATTGGAATGAATTTTACATCGGTTTTTGGCTTTGATCCATATCACCCCGACTAACAGGGTGATATGGATAATGTTTCATTAAAAAAATTAAAGTGAAAAAAGGTGCAAATCACAAAAATTGACATGGGACCGTCTTCTAGACATCTCAGAGAATCTATATTCGGAAAGCCAGCTCGCTCTAAAAACAGTGGGGTCTAATTTTTCAATAAAAACTGCAAAAAATGATCCATATCACCCCGGTTGACGGTACCTACATTTATACTAATTTTATGACAATTTTCATAAATTTTGTTTGAAAGGTCTTTTATTATTTTTTTCCCCAAATTACTTAGAAATTGGATGTGTATCAAATGTATACATGTGGCCTGTGGCTGAGGAAATTCGCAAAGTCACGCTGTGAGGCCACGTGTATAAATTTATTTGATACATCCGCCATTTTGGCATAATTTGTTCTTGACCTGAGCTAAAACTTGTTGTAGACCATCAGTGAGCACTTTAACTTTATGGAGAAATACAAAAAATTGAGCTGGCCGTGAGCTGGGGGCGTGACCCACTCAAAACATGGCTGGCGCTATAAGTGATAGGGATATATGAAATGGGGGCTGCCCTTCATGAATTGGAAGATGGTCCCCTATGAATTGAAGTATGCCCTTTATAAGTATATGTCCGTCGTAAAATGGAGGATAGTCCCCTATGAATTGGAAGATGGTTCTTTGAAAGTAAATAACATTGCATCGCCACTCGATTAAAACACGCATGCAAAATTTCAGCTCAATTGGAAACCGGGAAGTGAATCAAATTTAACTTGCAAGATTTGATTACAGACAACGAGACAGATGAACTCAAATGAAAGCTTGTAAAAATAGATAAACGTAGCCAAATCAAAATTTGAAAATTCATTGGCTTTTCCAAAGTCAAACAAAGGGGAATACAGAACTTTGAAAAAAAATTAAGCTGAATCGATTGGGAGAAAAAATAGTTTCGAAATTATGTGCGAAATTTTCACCAAATATTTGATACAGAAATAAGAATAAATCATTTTGACAAGGAAGTGTTTAGTGTTTACTAACTTTACCCAAAGACCCCAGAAAAATAAATATACACGCAGGCAAATGCAAAGTTTCAAACTTCCCTGGATTTTTCAGTCAAAACACATCTTGGTTTCTTGAAATGTGTGGAAAAAACATGATTTGTCTACGAATTTTTCGAATTTGAAACGGTTGAAACAAACCGATGAGCAAAGAGGCTATAATTTCGAAATTTACATCAAAAACGTCTTTTTAAAAGCTACAAACTGTTGCGTAGTTCTCAGAGCTGAATCTAAGACCACAATAGCACGTTTTGGAATTATGGAATAAATTACATAGGTAGTCAGACTATTTCGCTACAAGCAGAATTTCTCCAGTAATTTCGAACCTGAAGGGATCGTAAATGGAGAATTTTGATGAATACTTGTCAAATGACATTGATGAAATTTAAAATTGTAGTAGATTTAGGTGCCAAAGTGTACTCACTCGAAGCAGTAGACCACGCACCACCTTGAGAAAATAAAAAATTTTGCCATTAAACGCATTTTTTGAAATTAAAACCCAAAGGTAAATTCATGGGGGAAATTTTTTTTTGAAAACAACCAAGTTGGATGGGCAGTGTAGCTCCTGACACGGAATAACATGAACTTAGGGATTCAAGAAATGATCAGACCCAAGTAATGAATTTTGACAACAAACATCTTTACGTGGGAAATTATCCATCCAAGTCAAATTTTCAGGTTGCATGGGGTTCTTACTGCCATGAAATTCATTTCAACTTATCACAATATATTTAGAGAAAGAATTTAGAAAAACAAAGTCTGCCAAGTGGGTGTGGCACGTAGCTTCCTCGTATCCATAACTATCAGTCTGGCGGTGATGATTTTCGTAGGGGACCATCTACATGCCAATTCGCATAATCCTTGAAAATTTCATCGAAATCTTCAAGGGGATTTAAAACTTCATTTCCAGCAATACATTTTTATTGAATTTATTGGATCCTCTTTTTTACCTAATATTTATATTAAGTAAATCCTATTAGATAAATCTCCACAGTTTGGTGAGAAGTGTTAATTTTTTAATGATATAAATCTATACCTTGAAGCGCAAAGGCCCAAAGCACAAATTTCCAAAAACGAAGTTTTGAGAAATACGCAAAAGAAATTATCACCAGTGCACAATTCCTAAAATAATGGCTTTTTTCATCAAACACTTCAATTTTTCCAATAAATTTTCCAGGTATAATCGTCAAGAAGGTCAATAATAGTTTTGTTGAATTTGAGTTTTTCTAAAATTAAAAAGAAATAAAAATGTGGAAGATGGATGGACATAGCGCCTTTGTGCTTTATGGTATCGAAATATTATATTTGGTTTTAAAGCAGTCTTTAATTTTCCGTTTCATGTCGGACGGGGTGGTATCGAATGGCGAATTAATTCATTATCAACAGTGTTAATTCATTATTAACGATTATACAGTTATTCCTGAGGAACTCATTCCCAATCAATTCGACAGTCTGTTTGGTCGACTGAACAATACTGTTATCAATATTTTTCGACTAGCATATTTTTCAGCTTATTTACAAATGCATGACTTGATGAAACAAATCACAGCAGCATTTCGTGTGTATGGTAAGCTCTGTATTCTTTTTTCAAACGACAATGAAATGGTCATAAAAGAACAATGGGAGTACGAGTTATTGAGCTAATCAGTCCACTTGCACTGGTAAGCCTACCGCGACTCTATTCAAATCAAAATAAATCATGAGTAACTCGTTTCCCAGAAAGCGCCTTTGTATTAATTACGGGGGTTTCAACGTCAGATTCCCTACCTCAAAAAAATAAAAAAAGAACAATTTCCCTCACGCGACTGTACGTCGACAAGTCGTCTATTTCCGCCCGTTTTGACGACATCGAAGTAATCGAGTAAAAAAGGCTAAAAACAAGTTCATCGATCGGCTCGGAAACAGCTGAGAGGGAGATGCCCTCCTCAATCTATCCACAACCAAAATACCACCACACTGGAAAACCAGAGGTCCAAATTAGGAATGGGGCTCAAAACCTCAATGAAATTATATTGATCGCCGGAGGTGGGTGGAGGGGAGAGATAACTAATCTTTGATATTCTATATTCCGTTCTAAGCGTTGGAATACAACAGAAGTCTGCCAAGAGGGTGAGGCACATAGCTTCCTCGTACCCATAACCCGATTGTACAGATGATCCGATGCAATGTAGTTTATCTGAAAACATCAAGTACACTACCGTATTAGGGGACATCTACACGTCAACTCGGGCGGTCTCTAAATATTTCTTTCAAATCGGATGGAAAATGTAGAAGTTATGGCTGTAACAAGGAAATTCACGTTTTACTTTTTTTAGTTTTATTTTAAAAATTTACACCCCAATCCGCATAATCCCTAAAAATAGCAACGAAATCGGATGAGAAATGTAGAATGAACTAATACTAATAAACTAGAATGAAATGTATGGCTGATACAAGGAAATTAACGTCTGCGCAGTCGCTTCAATCACTCCGAGGATGATGATTTTCATAGGAGACCGTCTACACCCCAACCCGCATAGTCCCTGAAACTTTCATCGAAATCGGACAATAACTTCGTATAGTTATGAAGATTTAAAGACAGACGGACACGAAACCAAAATAGTTCGGGAAGTTCTAAAACGCAAAACGCAATAGGAAATTTTGATTTTGGAGAACTTTTTTTCTTCAAGCGAGAAAACAAAGCTTCCGCTAACTTGGTAGACTCGGAAGCAAAAGTTCAAAACTCGTTGGAGTACCTATCTGTTTTTCAAAATGTTTTCTGCAGATGCTAAAATTCCACTGGGTGTGCAGAAGGGAAACCAACAGGAGGATTTGCAAGTCACAAGAGAGGCTGCCTAGCAACACAATGACGATCCAACTCCTTTCTAAACTCGAGAGTAAAGTTTTCGTCGAAAGAAACTAAAAATCGTTCGAAGAGATTAGAGAAGGCGGCGGTGATGCAATGTGAATCATGACGGATGCTGGGAGGAACCGCTTTCAAGGGCAAAAGGCAAGTTATAGCCGACTTTGCTTGGCACGTTTCCTCCATATTGAGGTCTTATCGCATTGTTTTCTGTCACCGAAAGACGATCATTTTTCTCTTCGAACTATAAAATCTTGCATTCAGGATCAAATTCCCGATTTGAAAACTTTTTCATAACAATATAAATGAGTTCAGATCTAGGAGGAAGTTTTCACCCTCCCTCCCGCGTGCCACTTTTAGGGTGCGTTCAGAACGCGGAGGTAAGAGGGAAGCTAGGAGGCTGGATGGAGGGTCGAAGCAGAGGGGGGATGTCTTGTCATCCTCCCTCCTGGCTAGTCCGTTCAGAACAAAGAGGTCGATGAAGAGGTCAGGATAGAGGGAGGAATAACCTCATCCTCGATCGAACGGCAGCCAAATTGATTATTATCGGAAATTTAAACAGCAGATGATTCCAGAACCACCCCACAAGGGAAAACACTCGAAATACGGGGAATTTCACCATTTGTTGCCACAGTGGAAGAGGATGCCGGGAAGTGCTTAGCTTATTTACAAATTAAATTTAAACAAAGAAGACCTTGAAACAGAGACGGAACTTGGTATCATAAATTACATACTCAAAGTAATACTGCTTACAGATTATTTCAGTAACCCAGAGTTAATAAATCTTTCATGCAGAACGCACCTTTTCTAAAGGTTGTAACGAACAACTTGTTTCACTTCATTTGTCCATTGCTGACCAAATCAATCCTTTTAAAAACAATAGCAAATAAAATAAAACAACATTTATCCAACGTAGAGGACTCTAAATTAATGAACAACATTTCGATAACGCTATATACATGGTAAAATGAATATGATACAATTTCTATATATTTATATATAAATACGTATAAAAATAAGTTATAAGTTAATAAACAGGACGTATCTTACCAAACACAAATTAATTAAATAGGTACTAGACTAATATTATATTATGTATAATGGTAAATTTCGATACTTGAATCGTAACATAATCTATCTAGACAAAATTGAAATCTAGAGGGTAACGGAACAAGGATAGGCCGCCATTGACTCATGCCATTTAGCCGGTACTCTCTCTCCCAAAAAAAAATAAAATAAATAGATAGGAAGTATCTTACTTAGCACAAATTAATTAAGTACTAAACTAATATTACATTATATATTGATAAATTTCGAATTTGAATATTATTAATATTTAATTTTGAATATTAAATATTAAAGTATTGAATAAAAAATAAATTTTAGATTTTCATTCTTCTTTCTTTCTGTAACAATTTTGTTTCTTTTGTACGCAACGCGAGTAAATAAAACATTCAAAAACAATAATTCATTCAACGGAAACCTTCCATCATTTACTTTCATATTCATATTCAATAAATAAAAACAAAACTGTGGCGGTTGGGATGAGAGAGCGGAGGTGCGGCCTTGAAACAACCAATCACAGTCCAGGGAGCAGCGATGACATCGCGACATCGACCTCCGGCGATCAAAGTTTTTTGAAAACCAAAAGCATCGACCCTCCAGCGTCCCTCAAAGCGCTACCGCGACCACCTTGCTCTGAACGCCCCCATTCATTTCTTTGTACTTGTTTTCCCGCGATAGCCATCGATAGCGACGTCGACCCTCAAGCGTGCCTCTTAAGCTGGCCGTCCACTAGGTCGACAGCGCGGCGCGGCGCGGCGCGACGCGGCGCGACGCGAAATTCCTAGGCTCCGTCCACTGGAGCGGATAAAATTTTTCGACCCGCCGTTTTGCCAAGGTGCCTTCTCAGGAAAATGTCGGGCATAGGTATTATGTTTTCATCGGACGACGAAGAAATGTTCCTTTTAGTTGCAGCTTTGGAAGCAGATGAGGAGGACCAAATTGGTAGGAAAAGGAGAAGATTTTGGGTCCATCCAATAAAGAGGATGAACCTGGGGGAGCACAATCACCTGTTAAAAGATTTGCTAAGAGACGAGCAAAAGTTTATAAAGTATTTTAGAATGTCGAGGGGGAAGTTTTTCGAGCTTCACACATTGATTAAGCCTCATTTACAAAAGCCGGACACTGACGAAAATGACCGAGGTCGACAATTTTTCGCTTCGCCCTCCGTCCACTAGGTCGACAGCGCGGCGCGGCGCGGCGCGACGCGGCGCGACGCCGCGCTCCAGAAGTCTGGAGAGCGACAGATTGCGAAAAAGTTTCGACCCGCGCCGCGCCGCGCCGCGCTGTCGACCTAGTGGACGGGCTCCCATTTATTTCCCATTATATTTCTAGAAATTTTTTTTCGCGTCGCGCCGCGTCGCGCCGCGCCGCGCCGCGCTGTCGACCTAGTGGACGGGCACCTTTACCTCCGCGTTCTGAACGCACCCTTAGGGTGGTGGCAGGCCACAGGCCAGTCACCACCAGTCGAACCATTAACTTTTGCCCAAGGCATAGCTGCAACTAAAGAACTATGTGCACAAAGGCAAAAGCAGCTCAGTGAAGTCTCAGCACAGGGGAAAAACGTCTGCCAAGTGGGTGTGGCACATAGCTTCCTCGTATCCATAACCCGATTATATAGATGATCCGATGCATAGTAGTTAATCTGAAAACACCAATCTCTAAGTACCTTTCACTACCCTCATAGGGGATCATCTACACGCTAATCTGGACAATCCTAGAAAATTTCATCAAATTTGGATGACAAATTTATATGTTATGGCTATTTCAAGGATTTTACGTATGCGCATGCGCAGCGGCTACTATCAGTCCGGGGGTATCTTCATTAGGGACCATCTACAACCTAATCCGCACAATCCCTGGAAATTTCATCGAAATCGGGTAGAAAGTGTGGAAGTTATGGCCGTTAGAAGGAAATTCACGTTTGCGCATGCGCAGTGACTACTATCAGTCCGAAGGTGGTGATCTTCATTGGGGACCATCTACAACCTAATTCGCATAATCCCTGAAAATTTCAACGAAATCGGGTAGAAAAAGTGGAAGTTATGACCGTTAAAAGGAAATTCACGTTTGCGCATGCGCAGTGGCCACTATTTATCCGAAGGTAATGATTTTCATAGGGGACCATCTAAATACTAATCTGTAAGATCCCTGAAAATTTCATTGAAATTGGATGGAAAATGTAGAAGTTATGGCCGTTACAAGGAATTCACGTTTGCGCATGCGCAGTCGCTTATATCAGTCCGAGGATGATGATTTTCATAGGGGACCGTCTACAACCTAATCTGCATAATACCTGAAGATTTCATCGAAATCGGGTAAAAAATGTGGAAGTTATGGCTGTTACAAGGAAATTACCGTTTGCGCATGCGCAGTGGCTACTATCAGTCCGAAGGTAGTGATTTTCATAGGGGACCATCAAAATACTAATCTGTAACATCCCTGAAAATTTCATTGAAATCGGATGAAAAATGTGGAAGTTATGGCTGTTACAAGGAATTCACGTTTGCGCATGCGCAGTCGCTTCTATCAGTTCGAGGATGATGATTTTCATAGGGGACCGTCTACACACCAACCCGCACAATCCCTGAAAATTTCATAGAAATCGGACAATAACTTCGTATAGTTATGCGCGTTACAAGGAATTCATGACAGACAGACAGACAGACAGACAGACAGACAGACAGACAGACAGACAGACAGACACACAGACACACAGACACGGAACCAAAATTGTTCAGAAAGGTCTAAAACGCAAAACGCGAGTGAAAATTTTGATTTTGGAGAACTTTTTTTTTTCGTCCTTGAAAAGTGAAAACAAAGCTTCCGCTACCTTGGTAGACTCGGAAGCAAAATGGGAGTCCCTGCTGACAGCTACAATTCCGCCCGATCTCCCACGGAAGGACTATGTAGCGAACTTCCGCCTAACGACTGGGCATGATTTTCTCTGGGCACACCTATGCAGAATAGGGGTTTTCGGCTCACCAATATGCCCACTATGTGACATGAGAGCTGCCATGGACGACGGGCATCTTGAAGAATGCCCTAAACTAACTTCTTACATTGATCCAACTAATGACTCTCCCCTGAAAAAGAGGAGTAAACTCTACTGGGCAGCACGGAAGGAGTTGACTTTATTGCCCCCACCCGGCGAACGATAAAAAAAAAACTTTTAGGGTAGTTATTTCAAGGCTAAAGCATGTTCCATGCTAAAACAGTAAAGATTGTGGAATACATTTTTAGTGTGACGGACGAAGCCAAAATGGTTCAGATCTAGGAGGAAGTTTTCACCCTCCCGCGTGACACTTTTCGGGTAGTTAGTCCAAGGCTAAAGCATGTTCCATGCTATAACAGTAAAGATTATAGAATACATTTTTAGTGTGATGGACGAAGCCAAAATAGTTCAGATCTAGGAGGAAGTTTCCTCTTCACAACCAAACAACGAAAATATCGTTTTACTTAAGCATGGTAGGTACTCAAGTAGAGGAAGAAGTAAAATTTACTTAATATCTTCGGCAGCAATAGGCTCTGGTGATTGATTAATTATTATTTAATTAATTATTAATTAAAATTAAAAAATTAATTTTTAAAATTAATTAAAAAAATTAAAATTAAATTAAAAAATTTAAAAAAAATTAATTTTAAAAATTAATTATTAATTTGATAAGTGGTCAGGAACCGCCAACCTGTCTAGATCCCACTAAGCGTCCATTTCATACAACACAAACCCTCCTATGACCCGTTTATTGCCCAATCCTGCCATCGAGCTGAAAATTGGCACAAGAACTTTTGAGGAACCTAATTTGTAAATACAGAATTTCGACTCATGCGCATACTTGCATGGAAAGTTGAGAATTCCAAGTTTGTCTACTTGTCGAGTATAAATAGGTAAACCTAATTGTACTTCATGAATGACGTGAAGGGGAGTGAAATCGTTTTGAGAGGCACCGAAGAATCGACTTCGTCATTCTATGACGTTGGTTTTAGGAGGCTCATTAGAGCTTCCACTGCTGGTCCCATCGTTAACTGAGACATTTCACGCCACCTACATACATTATGTGCGATAACTACGCAACGCGTCTGACGAAACTCGGAAAACGAATAGTAACGACTACCTACGGTAAATTATGAACAAAACCTTCACAATGCATACGATCGACGATGCTACCGGCTGCCTATACCTCGTTTCTACGAATTTACGAAGCCATCCGGGTGACCTCTGCCGACTGCAGGTACATAACAACATACATAGGTACATAACAGGTAGATAACAAAATTGAATTTTCGAATATCTCAGAACTGGATAGTCCATGGAAGAAGAAAGACTCTAGCTCAATTCCATCAACTCTGAGGTTATCCTCTTGGAAGGTGATATCGTCACCAACATGGCACACTATTGAATTTTTGCTTCCGAGTCTACCAAGGTAGCGGAGAAGCTGTTTTCACTTTTCAAGAATGAAAAAAAAAGTTCTCCAAAATCAAAATTTTCACTCGCGTTTTAGACCTTTCTGAACAATTTTGATTCCGTGTCTGTCTGTCTGTCTGTGTGTGTCATGAATTCCTTATAACGGGCATAACTATACGAAGTTATTGTCCGATTTCTATGAAATTTTCAGGGATTGTGCGGGATGGTGAGCAGACGTTCCCCTATGAAAGTCATCATCCCCGGACTGATAGTAGCCACTGCGCATGCGCAAACGTAAAATCCTTGTAACAGCCATAACTTCTACATTTTTCATCCGAATTTGATGAAATTTTCTAGGATTGTCCAGATTAGCGTGTAGATGGTCCCCTATGAGGGCAGTGAAAGGTACTTAGAGATAGGTGTTTTGAGATTAACTACTATGCATCGGATCATCTATATAATCGGGTTATGGATACGAGGAAGCTATGTGTCACATCCACTTGGCAGACGTTTTTACAAGTTTTTAGGAGAGCATATTAATCCATAATTTGTTGTAACCACTTAAAGATTGCTTGTGAAAAAGAAAAAACAAGTGGGTGTGGCACATAGCTTCTCATATCCATAACCCGATTATATAGATGATCCGATGCATAGTAGTTAATCTCAAAACACCAATCTCTAAGTACCTTTCACTGCCCTCGTAGGGGACCATCTACACGCTAATCTGGACAATCCTAGAAAATTTCATCAATTGGAAGAAAAATGTAAATGTTGTGGCTGTTATAAGGATTTTACGTATGCGCATGCGCAGAGGCTTCTGTAAATTTTAAGGCCTTGATTTTCATTGGGGACCATCTACAACCTAATCCGCGTAATCCCTAAAAATGTCATCGAAATCGGGTAGAAAATGTGGAAGTTATGGCTGTTACAAGGAATTCACGTTTGCGCATGCGCAGTGGCTACTATCAGTCCGGGGGTGATGATTCCTAGGGGACCATCTAAATACTAATCTGTAACATCCCTGAAAATTTCATTGAAATTGGAGTTATGGCCGTTACAAGGAATTCACGTTTGCGCATGCGCAGTCGCTTCTATCAGTCCGGGGATGATGAGTTTCATAGGGGACCGTCTACACACCAACCCGCACAATCCCTGAAAATTTCATAGAAATCGGACAATAACTTCGTATAGGTATGCGCGTTACAAGGAATTCATGACACACACAGACAGACAGACACGGAATCAAAATTGTTCAGAAAGGTCTAAAACGCAAAACGCAAGAGAAAATTTTGATTTTGGAGAACTTTTTTTTTCGTCCTTGAAAAAGTGAAAACAAAGCTTCCGCTACCTTGGTAGACTCGGAAGCAAAAGAACTTCACGACCATGTTGGTGCTCTGAATTTGCAAACATCAACACGATTTAGAATTTCTTAGCGATTATATCGAATTATTCATCTTGATTTGAAAACCAAGCACTTCTTTGTATAAAATTACTTAGGTAGGGGATTTGGTTCACAGGCTAATCACTAATCGATTACGAACTTACTTGACAAGATTGCGATGTTGGTCGAAATGGTTGCTGATTTTTCTGATCACTGAATCGCGAAAATGGTGAAAATTATCTTGAAAATTAAACTTAAGAACGTACAGTGAACGCAGAAAGTAAATAAAAAATTAATATCGGAACTGAAGAAAAAAAACCGAGTGTGTCGCACAGGTCGTTTTACCGGTTGAAGAGTTTGATTAGTGTTTTCCTGTTTGTATGTTATGTCAAAAAACAGGGTAGGTACTAAAACAACGAAACAAAACTTCGCGTTTAGCTACACTAGAAATTTGTTGATATTTGCAGAAAAGTTATTTTTAAAACTTCGTAAAACAAAAAACTTGTCAACTTCAACTCGAAAAGTTTTGAAAGGGGAATTTGAAACAGATAAAAAGGGGGGAGTGAAATGCAAGAGGCATTTGTTTATTGGTGACGGGCTGTTTGAAGCAACATGGAGAAGCCCTGAGTTTTATCAAGGGAATAAAAATTGAAGCAGACATTTTAGTTAGGTACCAAAGTAGGGAGTGGTAGTGTTGTTTTGATACTCCCATGTACTCGATACATGAGGTACCGCACACATGATGGTACCGATACATGATGGTATCGCATGAGTATCGAAGTCTTGGTACTGATATCGATACGAGATCGAAACGTAAGTACTCGATACCTATTGTGCCACCTAGAGGTTGAACTGAAAGCAGTGTGCGATTTGTCGTCACGTTTTTGGTTTATTATTTTCAATGATGAACCTTTGGAATCGACCAAGAAAAAAAAAATTTCAACACCCCCTCTAAATTTGATGGTTTACGTTTCAAGGTACGTAGAATCCAAAAATCGAATAAAAATTTGGCCCTCCGTCCGCCGTACGCGCCACTTTTGCCACTTAGCATTGACCGATTTTGATGAAATTTGGTATGTAGGCTCCTTCTGGGGTCTAGTTGTGCCCCGAAGATTTTGGTTGAGGTAGGTCAGTACTAAGGGTTCCAAAATGAATTTTGAAATTTTGAAAACGCCCTAACTCAAAAAATTTTGATATAAAGGTATTGTTTTTCCTTCAATTCAAGATTTTATAGAATTTTTAGAATTTTTTGAGACCACCCGGAGCTCTGTAGGACAAACCGTTAACTCACTACGAGAATTTAAAGTTTGGACGTGCGATAAATCAGAAACACGAGTGTGAATCGCAAAAGAGGCCTAATCTCCGTTCAAATTAAAGCTGACCAAAATGCGATCGAAGTTTTTCTTCATGTTGGATGGTTGGTGGCTTTGCAGACGAGTGATCTATATAGAAAAAACCCTGTGTTGTTGCCTGTAAAGTCGGTATACGGGCGAAAGTTTTACGTGACAACGACTTTGAGTGGTAAAATAATTTTAATGTTAATATTCATTCGTATAGTAGGAAGAAGAATAAAATAAAATTCTTTGTCAAGTTGCACAGAGTAGGTATTTCCCGTAGGTAGTAGGTATTTCCCATGGGTGGGGGGGGGAGTGAGTGCCAGGGAAGGGGGGCGGGGCGCTCCCGCTTTTGTGAGTGCCGGGGAAGGGGAGGGGCCGCCCGCCTTTAGGGAGCGCCGAGCTGCACCCCCTCCGTGAGCGGAGCGTAACGCAGTTTCTTGAAGTGTCTCCCGGTAAACCAATTTATAAGACGTTGTCACGTCAAAATAAAAAAAATAAACCATTGTTTTAACGTTGACTGAGCTTTCCTCCTACCTTCTTCCATGGTCAGTATATCAGTCGCGTGTGACTTGTGTAAGATTGGTAAGTCAGTCCACATTAATATAAAACTCATTTCATACCTATCCAATTGAATATCATGTTCTTTATTGTTCCATTGTAATCTCCAGTCATCAGTATCAGTCAATCAAGATCATTACAATTCAAATCAGTCAATAATCAAGCAGTAAAGCCAAGTTTCAAAGCTCCTTCAGACAAGTGAGCAAATTCAGTTCAATTCTCTCATAAAACTCAGACCAAGGCGACAGTCAGTCAAATACAGTCAGCCAATCAGATATTGGTTTTACAGCCAGTCAGATACTGGTCTGGAGCAACAGCTCATGGACAATCAGTCACATACTGATGTGTCAATTCAGTCGGTCAGATACCGATACTGTATCATATATCCAGACCTTGGTTTTGTGGGATATCAGCAGCAGTTGTATCATTCAGTCAAGAAACGAGGTGGTCAGTGGCGGCTGTAGGGGTTGTTTACGGAGGCCGCCAGGGGTCACAATCCCCACAGACTGGAGGTTACATTTGGAGATTATTTCATACAATAATCTTCATTTCAATCAAAGTGAACATTTCACTTACCTACTTTTCAACAGAAAAGTGTGTATCATGTCAGTATCATCATCAATGAACATTATTATGGCACCAACCAAATCAAATTAGGTTTCATGCCATCAAATTCATTCATACCTATTATTTGATATACAGACATAATCGTATCTTAATATCCCAAACAGTTCAATATTCGTGAATATCATCATGATTCACAACACATGCCTTATTGTAAAATGCATTTCGTAATAACTATGTAAAACGCTGCAAATCATTGCTCAAAGGTTTATTATTTTCTGTATAGATCATCCTTCTGTATAGATCACTGGTTCTCCATCAATAGCACCTACCACCATCTGTATTCTCCCTTGACCTTCCCTCTCAAATTTCAGCTCCTGCGTTCAATAGGATTGAAAATGGCTTCGGAGCTCACTCAGCTGATCAGTGATCAGAAGAGTGAAGAAGATCTCCTCGAATGCTGGAGACGCCTGGAAGAGCACTTCCATTCAATAGGATTGAAAATGGCTTTCGAGCTCACTCAGCTGATCAGTGATGTGAGGAGTGAAGAAGATCTCCTCGAATGCTGGAGACGCCTGGAAGAGCACCTCCATTCAATAGGATTGAAAATGGCTTTGGAGCTCACTCAGCTGATCAGTGATGTGAGGAGTGAAGAATATCTCCTCGAATGCTGGAGACGCCTGGAAGAGCACTTCCATTCAATAGCATTGAAAATGGCTTCGGAGCTCACTCAGCTGATCAGTGAGCAATGATTTGCAGCGTTTTTTACCTACAAACATTGTTTTACCTACCACACCTACCTATTGGTAGGTACTACCTACCACACTATAATGGCTTCACACCTTCACAATCAAGTTTATTAGAAAGAACTAAACGCTTCACACTCGATTCGAAAAATAGAAAGCTTGATATGGAAATTTGATTACTGGTTACGCAGAAGGCAAAACTGTATACAAATCGAAGAAATGTACAGCGATCGCATTTTAGTCAGATAAAATTTGAACGGCGATTAGACCTCTTTTGCGATTCACACTCATGATTCTGTTTTATCGAAGGAAAACCTTCAAATACTCGTAGGGACCGAACGGTTTGTCCTACAGAGCTCCGGGTGGTCTCAAAAATTTTTAAAAATTCTGTACTATTTAAAATTGGTGAAAAAACGATACCTTTATTTCGAGAGTTTTCGAGCTAGGGCACTCTTGAAAATTTCCACCCTTAATTTTCACCCCTTAGAAGTGACCTACATCAACCAAAAGCTTCGCGGCACAACTAGACCCCAAATGGAGCCCATATACCAAATTTGAACCAAATCGGTCCAGTGTTGCTAAGAAAAGTGCCGCGTACGGCGGACGGCGTACGGCGGACGGACGGAAATTTTTTTATTCGATTTTCGGATTCTACGTACCTTGAAACGTAAAACATCAAATTTTGAGGGGGGGTTAAAATTTTTTTTTTCTTGCTCGATTCCAAAGGCTTATTATTGAAAATAATAAACCAAAATCCAACAAATCCTGGTATCATATTGGAAACAGATGGCGGAGACTTTTCCTTTCTAAAATTGCCTTGAAATACGAGCCTCCAGTGGCTACCTCTGTTGCTTCAAAAAGGTATTTTTTCCTGAAGCTGGGCTAATTCGAAGGGAACAGAGGAATCGACTGACCACCGACTTGTCACTCATTTTTCTGGAGGACATTGATGAAAAATATTGGAGAGAGTAATTAAATCATTGCACTCTTATTATTTCTTTTCGTTTCATTAATCTTTTACTTTTTTCACACTTACTTGAGATGTAATTTTAAATTTCAATAATTTTTACATTGAGTTTGTTATTTTAATTGTAAGGTGCGTCGGGGGAAGTGCAGAGTACAATTTGCATAGTTCAACTTTGGTAGGCCCTGAGAAACTCATTTTTAATAAAAACGGAGTTGAGTAGAACGTTGTCTATTTCCACGAAAATAATGAGTTACAAGTTAAATCGATTTCGACGGTTAGGTCATCATTACAGGTCTGTTACTGATGATTAAAAATTTTTTTTTTTTAAATGGTTTTCCACAATCTCATCGCGAGTGATTTTATTCGTACTCATTTTTAAAGCTAGATTTTTTTTCCTTCTCTCATTACACCCCTCGGACTATCCTCTAACCAGTTTTGTAGTTAGTTTGAGGTTTTTTTAAAAGTTATACTTAGTGGGTTTCTCGAGCAATACTATAATTTTTGTCCGTACTCCTCACTTGCCCCGCCTAAATGGGGTAAGTGTAGAGCATCCCTTCATTTCTCATGTCGTTACAGTTACAAATGCGAAGGGGGAAGTGCGTGGAAGAGCTCGTTTCAGGCATTATTTTGCTTTTTGCAAAGTTAAAATCGGACAGGAATTGATGAAGTTACACAGTTTCGAAAATTTAAAAACGTGGTATAGAGAAACACACAAAAATCTTGCAAAATTCACAATTTTCAATCTTTATTTTAAAAAATTTTATTTTTTTTATTTTTATTTTTAATTTTTATTTTTTCCTTCATATTGGATGGTTGGTGATTTTGTAGACGAGTGATCTATATAGAAATCAATCCGAAATCCTCCCGCCCCCTGCTCCTCCCACCCCTTGCTCCTCCCGCCCACTGCTCCTCCTGATCGGTGGCTACAGCTTTCGTACAAGTACGCAACCAGGAGAGACATTTTATGCCCTTTCCCCTTCATATTTCCCCTTCGCGTAACGCTCCCCGCGTGACGATTTTTCATTTATGTGCCATAGTAAAGACATAAAATGTCAAAATTGTTTAAATCACTATAAGTCATCAGTCTTATGCATAATAACGTTTTTTAACAGTCTTCTACTACAAATGGTCATCTTAACATTGCAAAAGTTTGCATAAAACTTAGAAATGAAAAAGTCTGCCAAGTGGGTGTGGCACATAGCTTCCTCGTATCCATAAACCCGATTGTACAGATGATCCGATTTTCATAGGTGGCTATCTCCAACCACAACTCGCTTAATTCCTGAACATTTCATCGAAATCAGATGGGAAAGGGAAATGTGGAAGTTATGGCTATACTAAGGAAACACATTTGCGTATGCGCAGTAGCTTTTATAAGTTGGGGGGAATGATTTTCATAGGGGACCATCTCCACCCCAACTCGGGACGTCCTCTTTCGTTCTACCTGCATACTGGAGCGAATATCTAGACAAGAGTCAAAAGTTCCCAGTTACATTAAAAGTGCCCAAGTTCACAACACGAGTAGATGCAAAATGCATGGTATTATACTCGAGTTATATATGGAGTTATAGGCTCCATACTTCCTTCGGTCATCCATTTAGGGGGAAGTGCGGAACTCCACACCTGCCCATGTTTCTTACTCTGCACTTTCCTCCATAGGAGGAAAAAACGGGGAAAGAGCAGAGGGGGTCTTATTTTCAAAATAACCAAAGTTAGAACAAAATGTCATATGTACAATGAAACTGCAACATTTAAAGTGTATAATTATCTGGTCAGTCATTAGCAATACCCAAGTAGAGGCAGGTTGAACACGGGTTGATCACCTCGACCTCACATATGAAAACACATCATAACCTCACCGTGAAGGTTACAAACGATATGAGGACACTCTAGTGGTGTTTTGTGAAACTTAACATATTCATATGTTCTTGGGTGGGACTATCCTACTTTTCAAATAAATTGAGGGTGTGACAAATGAAGTCCTTTGTGTTCTTTGTAACAGCTTATTTATTACGGGAAGCTTTCAACAACCCTCTGGTTGTTATCATCAGCCCTACAACAAAATTGGAAATGTGACATAGTATATAAGAGATACAACTTTTATTAATTTTGGAGAATGGCTTTAGATGGATGCGTGGTTATAAAAATTCTATGGACAATGGTGGAAGATGAAGAGTGGACTAGAAAATTGAAGGAAAATTTGACTTACCAACAGCAAAAAATGTAGAGTCCTTGTGGGGGGCACAACCAGACAACTACTGCATAGAGGTGTGTCGGTACAGCTGTACCGAACTGTGGAACCGAGTATCAGGTTGGAACGGTTCCACGCAGTGACAAAAACTCGACCCTTACCGGTCCAGTTCCACGGACTGATAAGATATCTTGAAATGGCTCTGGACCGGGAAGAGAATCTTTTCCATCGGTCCAGTTCCATCCTCACCAATCACAATGATCTGATCAATCATCTCATCAATCTGATCATTCTGATTGGTGAGGATGGAACTGGACCGGTAAGGATGGAACCGGACCAATAAGATATCATATAGAATGGTTCAATGGCTCTGGACCGGGAAGGGTTTTGGACCGGGAAGCATGGATCTTGTTCTCAGTTCTGTTCCATGTTGTACCTGGAAGCGCCCTTACTACTTCCATGGACTGAGATTGGTTCATGGAATGGCTCTTGAGCGGGAAGCTATCTTCTGGACTGGTTAGCATGGAAGTTGTCTCCAGTATTATTAATTTATTATTGTCATGTTAAGTTCTTAAACTGCAACGTCATTATTCTTTCCTTGAATTGTTTGGTAACTATTATTTATAATAAATTGCCTCTTTTGTAACACTTGTTCAAATTCCTTCCTTTTAGCGAATTGTCAAGGAAAATGATGCTATTTTATTGCAAGTTGAGATCATAAGCATGGAAGAAGAACGATAGGGATTTGACTGCCTGCTTCATCCATGTCATGTGAGTGGGATTTGATCGCCTGTACCGGTAATGGAACTGTACCGGTAATTTGGAAGGTTACATCTTTGTCACTGTAACCGTTGGAACCGTTCCAGGGAAATACCTGGACCGACACACCCCTACTACTGCAGGTGAAAAACAAAATGGTGGTGTTATCACCTGCAGTGTCACCAATTGGAATTCCCCACTTCAGGACTCATCCAAGAGCTGTTGGTAAATGCAAACAGTATTGCCAACGTCTGATTTAAAGTTGATAGAAATGTTGTTCTGGTTAATATGGAAGGCTTCTAATATTTTTCTTTTTTTTAAACGTTTTTCATTATCTATTATTTTAATGTTTTGGAAGTCAAAATTATGATTGTTTTCAAGAGAATGTATGGAAAGTGCTGTGGTGGTTTTTTGTTTGTTTACATCATACTTATGTTGGTAGACTCTTCTCTTCGGCCATTGCCCTGTTTCCCCTATGTATTTAGCAGTACAATCATTGCAATTTATTTGATAAACTAAGCCTGATCTATTGTCTGTTGGTATTCTATCTTTCTTATTATTAAAAAATTTGGATTTAAGACTATTGTAACTTCTATGGCCTAATTTAACATTGGGAATTATTTCTTTTATTACAGTTTGAATTTTATGGCTAGTTTCTCCTAAATATGGGAAGGAGAAGTATTGAGAGGGTGAAGCACTAGTTTGTGGGTTATGGCTATTACTGTCAACTGTCTCTTTTTTTATCAAATCATTAACTAGTTTTTTGGGGTATGAATTGTCCTGTAATGTCTTTATAATTTCTGGAATCAGTTCATCATGGAATTGGGAATCTGAAAGATTAAGAGTTCTATTTATCAAATTTTGGCACAATTTATCTTGTAAGATTTTGGTTGGCAGCTATAATAGTTAACACGTTGGACGCGGATCGCGTCTATGTCACGCAAATCCCGGGGTCTGTGTGGCTGGCCGCGTCTATGTCACGCAAACACCTCTCGCAAAACAGGTTCAAGAATATCTGCTCCTGTTCTTTCGTTCTCAGTTTCCACTCTTTTCTAGCATTTTTTCGTGATAGATGAACATATTATGAGTTGAACGGTTCAATCCGGAGCTGAATCGGTCGAGGTTGAAGGTAATTGAGCAGTTATCAAAGTGACACCTTATCTTTGTGTGCTCCTCCGGGAATTTTTTTATGTTTTCACATTTTTCATCCATTTTTACGGAATAATTCACTTTTTTTAAGGTTGATCGACATTGTTTAATTGTTGGTTGTGTCAATAATCAGCTCAATCCTCTCATAAGTTTCATACTTTCAGTTCGTTATCGTGAAAAAGACACAGTGGTTCGACTCCGATTTTTTTGTGTTTCACTCGGTTTTTCTGTTTTGAATCTTTGCCAGACAACTCTACAAAGCTCCCAAAACAGAGAAGACTTGTTCTCTTTCCAGGTATGGAATAACTAGGTATTATATTGTCGTACATGATTGATTCCTACCCATTCTATGCACCATCAACCTATCTCCCTTGCAAAGGCCGCCAGAATTCGCGTCCAGTGGACGGGCGGCCTGAGCCAACCCACTCACATAGGGGTTGATTTCCCATTCAAACTGGAGCAACTTGACACCACCGCTGGCCGCGTCACGTTGACGCCGAGAATAAATTCTCAAAATTCTCAACTTTTTTTTATGTCAAAATTTTTGGAAAAATGTACTTTTTAATATATGTTGCTGCTATAGCGTTTCGGCGAAAAAAAATTTCTCCGCCACAGGGGACCAACACGTTTTTTTTCCCGCGTGCAAGGTGTTAATTAATCGTCCAGAATGTGTGGGTTTTTTATAATGTTTTACATTGATAGTTTGGTCATTGTTTCTAATCAATAGTATATCCAAAAAAGGTAATTGGTTGTTGGTCTCCTTTTCCAAAGTGAATTGTATTTTGGGGTGAAATGAGTTGAATTTCTCTACAATATATTTGATTTTGCTACTATCTACTGCTAGGCAAGTATCATCTACGTACTTTACTGCGAATTGTATCTCATTTTTCAGTTGAGGAAGTAAGGTGCTGAAAAGTTTGTCAAGGACTAGGTCTGCTGCAATAGGTGAACCCATTGCTAGGGAATTTTGGGTATAGCAATGGTTGTTGTAAGAGAAATAGGTAGTGGATAAACAGAAATCTAAAATTTCTTTGAAAAGTTCAAAACTCATTTTAGTATGGCTTTGTATGTCATTCCATCTACTGATAATATCATTTGCAACTGATGTGGGGATATTCGTGAATAATGATATCACATCTAATGATATCAAAGAGAAACCTGTTTTTAGGGTTTGTTGACAAATTAAATTCTTAAATTCAAAGGAATTTTTAACATTGTATGTGTCGTTTTTTAGGGGCTGTAGTAGTGTAAAAGGTATTTTGATAGGTTGTATGTTGGTGACCCTATTGTAGAGACAATGGGCCTTAATTTAACATCAGGTTTATGTATTTTAGGTAAGCCATAAATTTTAGGTAATAAATAAGCTGTTACAAAGAACACAAAGGACTTCATTTGTCACACCCTCAATTTACTTAACATATACTCTACAACAACCACAGAGGATATTCATGTCAGCCCTTATGTTTGCCTGTGAAAGGTATAATCCCCACTTACCCCATTTCTGCACTTACCCCGACGCACCTTACCTACCCAATTTTTGATATAATCGATTAATCAATGGTAAAGGTTCGATTAATCCAGCTTAAATAATCGTTGATTCCATTAATCGATTATTCGTTGGTCGATACCCATCCCTACTCAGGAGCCTGAAAATTTAAAAATGAAGCGAAAATGTCGTACTCACCGTTGTTGGCGTGACGATACTGCTGAGGTGGGACGTTGGTGTGAGGTTGTTTGTATTTGTCGCGCTGCATGTCGCTTTATTCAGGGACTCTTTATATAAATAACTTTGACGACATAATCTTGTGTTGTCTCTTCTCTGACACTTGGAATTTAGTATGGTAAAAAATCTTCTTAAATTTAGGTTCCAGCACTTATTTGTATAATAAACTGTTCTGGGGGGGTTACTTATAATAATCACTGAGCAATATTAAAGACTAATAAACGTTACTGATGTTTCATCAAGAGTTCTTTAGAGGGTTTTTTTTCCACAAGTAAATTATTTTTCTGCGGTTTTTCGTGTTATGTGGTACGGGAACTTAGGGGGTGGAGAATGTTTTTTTGAAGGTATTTCAGCGTCGGCCCGTCCGAACGGAGCGGAGGGGGACTAGAGCGAATGGACTTCGTGAGCCTTCCATTCAACAGCAACTGTGAACAAACGAAAATGAAGAAATCAAAAATTTGATTAAAATTATTTTGAAATGTCGACCTGAAAATTACCATGATTTGAAGTTTTAAAATTCAAATAATCAGTTCACGTTTGAAAAGCTTTATAGATATCTTTTACTACATTTCGCCTTTGTTTGGATGTTTTCCATGATATTCCCAAGGTGTTATTGTATGATAGGTGTTCCAAAAAAGTCTTTGTATGGTTTTTATGATTTTTAAATTCAAAAAAGCTTTTTTAAAAAATTATTCGGCGGCCGAAGTTACAATATACTTACTACTTCTTCGTTTTTAATGCATTTTTCATAGGTGGCCGAAGTTGGAGCACAACGGTACCTAACTTCGGCCACACTTCAAGTTTTTAACCCTTAACGCGCCATGTGAGTATGTCACACTCACTAAGGATTTTTGATCTGCTGTGGTGGCGGCCCTGCGCCACAGTCATGATTGAGGACCCAATGTAAATTGGGGGGGATTAATAAACAAAACAGTGTAGAAAATACGAATGTTTAAAAAACCGGGAAAATGACGTCATCCTGGAATAGTTCATTTATGGCCGCTTGAAGCGCTGAGATCGAGAAATCTATAGTCCCCAGATGCAAAATTTCACGAAACAGTAAAGTTCGAAATCGAAAAACTGAAGAAAAAATAGAAAAAGCAAGATGGGGAAAATTAGGTTTCCCCTGTTTTTGTTTGATAACTTTTCTCTTAGAAAACACGATTTCGTCGTCCCAATGGGCAACACTGGGAGGAGACGGCGATCCGAACAGCCCAATCAGCGAGCGTTCCCGCTTCACGTCCGTTTTCCCGGTTAGTTTTGAAATCAAAATTTTTGATTGTCTCCCAAAAATAACAGGAGACTTATTTTCCGAAATCAGCCCGATTTTCATCTATCCCACACCATTGACTATTCAGGAAAAATGCAAACAGAATTCGGTGAAATTCCTCATTGGTGTATACAGGGTGTTTCACGAAAAGGTTACACCCCCCTTCATTTCCGCAAAATACAGCGTAAAAAATTCCGACCAACGCAATTCTTCATGATTTTTTGTGAGGATCTCAGGAAAAATACTTTTGCGCAAAAAACTCGCGCGCAATCGTGCGCAATTGACACTAACTTCATTTTTTCAAATGGAACCCCCTTTTTTATTACAAATTTGGATTCTACGTCAAATTTCATGATTAATTCATACCCACATCGATTTGTTTTATTGCGCGCAACCTGGCTTTTTGAACGCTCTAAATTGCGCAACTCCACAATTGCGCAAAAATTAGGTTTTGGAGAACCCTTAGTGTGGCACATGTTTTTTCATCATTTTTTAGCGCTGAATCACAGGGTGTCATCCGTTTTGAGAAATCCAAGATTTAAGAGGAAAAATTAACATTTCTTTCACGAAAACATGAGTTTTGAGGTCGAAATCATGTTTATTTTTTATTTTCTCACCTCCTTTTGAACTACGGGTTTGGGGCCGTCTACGGTGGAGTTAAAAATAAAAACTGACAGCATGATCATGCTTGAACTGAATAAAATTACCTAAAAACTCATAACGATTTAAAAAGAGCGATTTTTTCACTAATAACAACCGAATTTTTGGCCGCTATTTTGAAAAATTCCAGTCAAATAGACGATTTGCGCGCCTGCGCAGTAACCCCATATAGCCTGGTTGCAACCTTCCGCGAAGAGCAGGTTTCGGTACTCGGATTGAGTTGTTTACTAGTTTTGAATGAAGTTTAGTGCGTTTTATCTTCTTTTCTAATGTGTAGTTGTCGAGTTTTGTAGTTTTCAATTTGTGCAATTTCGATAAAAGACGTTGTTTTTCATTAGAAGGGCGGCCCGGGTCCGTTTAAAGTGATTTGTCTAATCGAAAATGATGTACCTAGCTGGAACCGTCCTATCGATCAAAACAACATTTCAGGTAAGTGAACCTTTCAATTGTATCTTTTATTATTCGCTAAGTAACTTTTCATAAACCTCAGCTCTCCTACTATGAACTACAATACAGAACGATGCGTTCACAAATACAATACGATGCGCAAATACAATACGATGCGTCTCATTCAACGCGGAATAGCCTGCTGTAAACGCTGGGGTGCCGGCTTTTTTTTACTGGCTTTAGCTCGAACCTAGGGGGAAAAACTATTTTTCAAAAACAGAAGAATGACAAATTCTCGCGTTTTTGTTTGCAAAAAGTACCTACGGGTTCGGCAAGATTTCAGACCCCAACTCAGACCTCAGCATCACATTTCTCGAAAGGAATGCATGTTTTTTTTAGAAGTGTGGACTCCGTGGGGGATTGTTAAAAATGTTCAATCTCAAAATGAAACAAAAACCCTTAAAATTGACCATTTCCCTTAAAAAGGGCTCCCGGAAAGAAAGGAGATCATTTCGGATTCAGGACCTCAAAATACGAAAAACTCTGTGTAAGTTTCACCCTCACTTGTCATAAATTTCAATGACCATCTTGATGGGAAAATGGAACAGTGAAAATCTGAAGAAAAGAGGAGGGATTGAACTTTTTCTGACTCGATTCCAAAAATTCATTATTGAAGATAATAAACCAAAATAATGGCAAAAAGTATACTAATAATAAATAAAATGAATTTATGTATTTATTTATGTGTGAATCTTGTTTCAGCTACGTGTACACTGACTGGGGAAAAATGAAAAAAAAAGAAGAGAAAAATGAAGAGAACTCCCGCAAGGCACGACACGGCCCATAGGATTTGACTTGAAATTCCTCGATCTAAAATTGAGTCGAATTCCCCGTTGTGCTAGTTTTACATATTGCTATGGGTTGAATGTTTGTGGATGATCCATTCCAGTTTCGTTTTATATTGTTACCAATTTCTTTGCTCTCATTGGTGTACCTGTGTAAACTTTTGGAGCCTAGTCATATGTATGAACAGAACTGAGTTTTTAGAAGTAAACTGAAAGTAAAAACAAAAAGGAAACTGTCGTAGCTAAGTAGGTACTTAATTTTACAAAAAAATTTCCAAATGTTTTTAAATTTTGGTTTGCCTAATACTAACAAAATGTGTTTCTTGAGTTCCTACTTTTTTCATAATAAAAGTATTTCGTAAAAATTACTCATGATTTTTTTTTTTGTGAACCTGAAATTGAAAGACAAATTAAGGACAGTAAGTTGTGGTACACTTTTTTTGTTTATAGTAGGTACCTACAGGCCAGAAGCACTGAATTTCGATCCTAGGAATTCCGTAAAACGTATTGTCACTGCACTAGTAACTCAAACACTTGACATACCTACATAAAAAATACAATGCAGTGGCTTAGTCTCTACAGTACCTAGGCAAAATAGTGAGCGACTGTTTTCTCACTGAAGAGTTCCTATCTGCTTCCTCACTTTAGTCGGTACTAATTTAAAATAAACAAATAATCTGATTAGGGTTGTTTAAACTCCACTGAATAAGAGTTATTTCATTTTTATACCAATAAAATTCGTCTTTCCCAACCTCACATTATACTGTTGTAGTCCGCTACCGAAATAGAATGTAGTACCTACGCCTGTCAGACATATCTTTTTTCATTTTCTAATGCAATGAGGAAGAAAAATGTATCTTGGATATATCTGCAAATGAACTTCACTTTGAAATTGACGGATCCGCGTTTATTTTGGTTTTAGATTTTTTATTCGATACCTATACAACATAATCATATTAACGTAATTCACCAAAAGGTACTTATTTAATCCCAATTAAAGTCACACGCATGTTAAAAGATAGATGGGTTTATCCTAATAATAAAATAGAGAGGTGCAACCTAAAATTATTAATTCATCGTAAAATTTACGATCATTTAATGATTAAAATATGATGCGTCAGAAATGTCCGTGATTTCAAAAATATTACACATCGGATATATGGTACGGCCAGACAATGAAAACTAGCATTGAAATTTAAATTATTTAAATAAGAACAAAGCCCAAGGAGTATACTTACCCAGTAGAGTTGGATTGAAAGGGATCATTGCAAAGAAAGTAAACAAACAAGAAAGTAAACGGAAAGGTTCAAACAATTTATTCATAAAAATAAGGGATGATTTTAATTGTAGGTACAATAATACATGCAGTTGCAATGTAACTGTACAATTTCAACTATTTAACTAAAGGTTCCCGAAAATTGAGGCGTTGTTGGCGAAAATTAGAGGCGTTTCACTGAGCGAATCATAGTAGGTATCCTAGTAGATTTGACGAACTTTTTGAAACTTGGAGTCATTTTGCTGCAACGAATTATCCACGTCCACAAAATGTTACATTTGAAACAGCCTTTGACGTGAGATTTCCCTTGTTGGTCATTCCAGTTTAGAACATCACGTAGAAATAAACACGACTGGGGAAATCTGCAGAACTTCGCGGAAGGATCGTAACCCGGCCTTCCTGACTTGGAATCACTATTGCATAATATGCCGTAGCACTAATGGTAAACCATTTTTACTGTCTGGAGTACTTTAGGATCGCAAAATGGATATAAAAATAATTGTAACTTTCGAAAACGGAACAAGCCAGCCATAAACAAACACAGAAACAACGAGAACCGGGGAAACCGTGTACCGAAACCTGCGAGATTGTAACCTCCCGGACGCGCATGCGCACTGCCAATTTCATTAATAGAAATCGTCTATTGAAAAACGGATGTCACCATGTGATTTAGCGTTAAAAAATTATGAAAAAACATGTGCCACACTTAGGGTTCTCCAAAATCTAATTTTTGTGCAATTGTGGAGTTGCGCAACTTAGAGCGTTCAAAAAGCCAGGTTGCGAGCAATAAAACAAATCGATGTGGGTATGAATTTCTCATGAAATTTGACGTAGAATCCGAATCTGCAATAAAAAAGGGGGGGTTCCATTTGAAAAAATGAAGTTAGTGTCAATTGCGCACGATTGCACGCAACTTTTTTGCGCATAAGTATTTTTCCTGAGATCCTCACAAAAAATCATGAAGAATTGCGTTGGTCGGAATTTTTTACGCTGTATTTTGCGAAAATGAGAGGGGGTGTAACCTTTTCGTGAAACACCCTGTAGAGGCTTTTGGTAGGGACACAGTGAACAATATTTTTTCTTATTGAGGTCTTCTCTAAGGTTCCCCTATAATTTTATATGACTCTTGGGTGCCACGTGAGTATGCCATACTCATATAGGATTATTATCCTATTTGTCTTCAGTTTTCTCGAAAAAACATGTATAAATTGTTTACAGGGAACAAGATAACTCCCTATAAACTATACGTTATAAAGACTGGTAGGTACTAGGTACAGCAACTTTCGAAACTGAAAAGAAATCTTTTTTCCCGAAATTTTTTATTTATTTTCGTTTTCTAGTCTTGCAGTTAGAAATAACACTAGTCTTCTCTTTGAGTTTACAAAAATTAGCCTAGGCTGTGAATTCTTCAATATTTTTTTCGCCAAGATATTTTTTATTCCTAGTCCAGCAATGGTGAAAGAAAACGGAGTTGAGTAGAACGTTGTCTATTTCCACGAAAATAATGAGTTACAAGTTATGTACAAGTAGAGTATGCTATAGGCTGGTTTTGCGTTTTTATTTATGCCCTTATACAATTTATTGAATGTTAGTCAAACGATTAAAAAACGAGGCGTGAAAAGTGGTTTAAACGCTTGAAATTACGGAAATCGTGATGGGTGAGTATACCATACTCACCTGGCACGAGGGAGGATTTGGAAGCACCTGGCGCGTTAAGGGTTAAAAAAGGCCAAGGTTGTGATGATTAAAAAAAAATTATAGTGACATCCTATAGAGCAGATCTGCTGCCATCTAAATTATTTTTTTCAGATTTTTTACTCATATATTTGACTTTGAATAAACCCAAAAAACCTCCAAAAGTGGCCGAAGTTGGGTACTTCTACGGTAGCTCCCTAGGTGGGTGGCAGGTACAACCTGGTTGTGAACTAAAGATACGTGAAAGGTTCACAAAGAAATTTGCGGTGATGACACCAGAGGAATGTTTTGATTCGTCAAACGCCTTACTGGCCGGAGTTTTTCAAAATGAGGCGAGTCATAAATCGAGTAAATAAGGCGATAATTTACTCAATGATCGATATCCCGAGAATTTAGAGTTATCGTGGTAAAAAAAAACGTGAACACGGAAGCAAGGCAGAATGCTGGAGCAGATGGGTGAACAAAACCATCATGGCCGCCCCGCTACAATGGATGTGCCCCTCCGAAAAACTGAGTCATACGCTTCGGCCTAACGTGTATATCACAGGTTTCACGAGGCAAAACGTCGGAAAATCGACGTGGCATTCGAGTGAATCCGTCTAAAACGGACGGATACTCGAATAAAGACGCAACGTGATGGAATCGAGAGAAAATTGCGGAGAAAAACGTGGGAGAAAACGGGAAATGCCGCGAGAACATGGGCTGTTCACCCTTCGCCATCAGGTTGACGTGATTTGGAGATAATTCAATTAGGATTGAAACGGATGTAGTTGGTTGAGGACGTTCAGTATCGAGTCGAAGTTATGAAAAGAGTGAAAGAACGGCAAGAAAATGACAGTAAAAGTCGTAAAAACCTTGGGAAATCCACAGGTAAGCGTTCTGAAGCGAACCGAATTCGACTTCGGGATCGGGCGGGTTTCTCGACACGAAAACACTGATAAGGTGCCACACGTTCACTTGACAACTATACGGAAATATCCTAATGTTTATCGACGACGAATTGTCGTCTAAATTGAGTCGAAAAACGCAATAAGAGTACCGAAAGACATGAATTTCACGATAACATAACCTCCAAGGAAGGTTCCGCCTAGCCAAAAGGCGTTTGCGAAAAAAAAACTCCCTACAAACGTGCGACGGGGACAACTAAAACTTGGACGAAGATTTCGAAGACTCACCCGAAATATTGGAGGGCGTTCGACGCAGATTTCCACTGTAAACGCACCCGAAACTGCGGGACTACGAAACGTTTTCGTTGTTTATTAAAAAGAACCAAAAAGAAAACACAATAAAATTATATAAATTAGTTGTGTAAAAAAGACTGCACTGTGACAAACATCTTAACACATTGCTTCAATGGAGCAATCTGCGCAACGCGCAGGCGCGGGAACATGAACAGTGCTGCCAAGTAACTTCACAAGTTCAGATACAAAATTTCCCTCTCTCTTTTCTAACAAAAATGCTAGAAAAGGATGTTTTCACCACTAAAACGTAAATTTTTAAAAAATAAATAATGTAAAACCATTTTTCCAGGTTTTTACGTTTATTAGGGATGATCTAAACCCGTTTCACAGTGAATTTTTTAGCTTTCATTTGTTATCGCCAGAGTGCATTAAAAATATGGCGCTGGTTTCAAAACTGAGCTTCCAGTGTCTGAACCGCCAGTTGTGTCAACTTCAGGGGTTTCGGATGGAAATCTATATATAGCATTTCCGAATTGAGTTAAACTTTTTCCATTTAGATTTAGTTCTTTTCCATTTAGGTTTGAACCTTTTCCACTTAGGTTTAGACCTTTTCCATTTGGATTTAGACCTTTTCCACTTAGATTTAAACCTTTTCCATTTGGATTTAGACCTTTTTCATTTAGATTTAAACCTTTTCCATGTAGATTTAAACCTTCTCCATTTAGATTCATTTAAACCTTTTACATTTGGATTTAAACTCCATCAAAACGTCAGTAGTTAGCCCCATCATAGTAAGTAAGTGCCTACCTACTAAAATTTCATTACGTTAGAAGTAAAAAAAAAGGAAACGGTAGGAGAAAATACGCATTTTTGAAAGCTTGTTATAAATCGGAAATCTCGGTAATGGATAAGGAGCCGAAGGCGTTTGGTTGAGAAGGAATTTGCCAGTTTTTAGGACGTCCCACAGTAAGACTTGGGCGTCCTTATGCGATCGATCTGGGGTGAAGCTGGACAACACTGAACAGAAAAAAAATAACCACACAGTAATCAGTTTTAGACCATTCTGAATCCAAATCCGCGAAAAAAACCATAGGTGTCTGTGTGTGTGTGTGTGTGTGTGTGTAACAAAATCTTGTGTACTCTGCCCAGGCCTTAGTTCTCAACCGATTTTACTGGTTCTTTTTTTGTTCGTCGCGTAAAACTATCTAGTTGTGCACTACGTCGCCGGAATTTCGAATTTTGCCTTTTAAGGGGAGGAAGGGGGGGTTAATGCTAGAAAAACGTGCGTTTTTGGGCATAATCTTGTGTACTCTGCCCAGGCCTTAGTTCTCAAACGATTTTCGTGGTTCTTTTTTCGTTTGACGCGGAATACTATCTAGTTGTGCACTACGGCGCCGGAATTTTGGATTTTGCTTTTTAAGAGGGGGAAAGGGGGGGTTAATGCTTAAAAAACGTGCGTTTGCGTGCATAATCTTGTAAACTCTGCCCAGGCATCAGTTTCCAACCGATTTGCGTGTTTCTTTTTTTGTTTGACTCAAATGAGTTGTACATGATTTTACCAGAGTACCAAAATTCGCAGGGCGAGGGGGTGAGTGGGGGGATAATATTCACAAAATATCCGATTTTTCAATATTTCGGTTCCTTTACTGCTTACTAATTGTACCCAAGCTTTGAAATTGAGGAAAAATTCTCATTATACCTCCGGATTTTCATGAATTATTCTCTGTACCACCATGGAACTAATAGTGGTGCCACCATGGTGCCATGATGCCATAAACCGCTTATTTCGTGTTTTTTTTTTTTTTGTGGTTCACCTTGAATACGGATGTGAACTTCGACCGACTGCCTACCAAAACTAACAGATGAAAGTTCAATGTTACGACGCATTTCCGCTTTGGTGCCAGACTGGCACCATTGTTGGCGTTGGGGTGGTGGGGGGGGGGGGGTGAACTCGAATTCGCATGTTGGGTAGTAAAATGCTCTTCAGATTCGAGGCTCCCATGCCGCTAGAAATGTTAAGGTGGATAATGGTGGGGGGGTGTCAGTATTTCTTGCCTAAAGTAATAAATGAATTACTTCGAGTGAAACAGTTTTATCACTTAACAACTGGTTAAACTGATCTAATGCTTATCCAATGGGACGTCCCCTGGAATGCATGCATTACTAAACAATATGTTTTAGTTTATTTCTTGAGAATAAATTATTTTCTTAGGTTGGACACATAGTTTGATGATATTGATCACCAATAATAACAACAGTTAAATAATCATAATATTCTGCATTTGATTTTCCCACGTGTTGAATTTGTCACTTGGGTACTTTTACCTCTAACTCCACGATAATTTCCTGAGTTTAAATCCAAATGTAAAAGGTTTAAATCTAAATGGAAAAGGTTTTAATCCAAATGGAAAAGGTTTAAATCCAAATGTAAAAGGTTTAAATCCAAATGTAAAAGGTTTAAATCTAAATGGAAAAGGTTTAAATCTAAATGGAAGAGGTCTAAATCCAAATGGAAAAGGTCTAAACCTAAATGGAAAAGGTTTAAACCAAAATGAAAAAGTCCATTCATGCAGCATGAATTAATGAGCGAATTTTCAAAGAAATCATTCAGTTTAAGGTGTGGTTAAGAAAAGGATCAATGGTGTTGCAATTTGTTGTAGAAAGTTTTTTTTTCGATTCTTGGTTTATATATATGTATATATGTTTTTTTTACATACTTTTACACCAATAATCGACGTCCTGGAAGACGTGAAATCACTGGGCTGAAAGCTGAATCTGGGAGCCCGAGAAGCGTTCTGATTGTGGAAGCTCCAGGGGCCCTATTCTGATTCACTAAACGCGCCCGCAGTGGCTTCGCGAAGCAACTGAGTGGTTTCCCGAAACCACTGGGTGGCTAATTTTCGGAGTTAGCGATATGGATATTATAATAGCGACCTATTCTAATTCACTAAACGCACCTTTTTCTCGTTTCAGTGGTTAACTGAAGCAACTCAGTGGTTTCGAAGGCTCTTTTCTTAGCGACTGGTCTGGAGCAGTCGCTTCATTTATCAACCAAGTGGTTTCAGTTATCAACCGAGTTGTTACTCAAAATCTTTCGGTTTTCGAGAATTTCTCGTGTTTTTTTCCACGTTAACATTTACGTATTATATAGGGGACCATTTTTCTGAATTTAGGGGTACTATATCTTTTACCCCCACCTCAAACATACAGTATGTTAGGTATGCTAGTACCAAATCCTCCACATAAATAATCGTGTAGGTACTTTTTGGAAACAGGGTGATCAGGAGATTCACATTTTGGTAGAATTACATTTTTACCCCCACCCTAACATACAGTATGTTAGGTATGCTAGTACCAAATCCTCCACATAAATAATCGTGTAGGTACTTTTTGGAAACAGGGTGATCAGGAGATTCACATTATGGTAGAATTACATTTTTTACCCCCACCCTAACATACAGTATGTTAGGTATGCTAGTACCAAATCCTCCACATAAAAAATTGTGTAGGTACTTTTTGGAAACAGGGTGATCCGGAGATTCTCATTTTGGTAGAATTATATTGTTTACCCCCACCCTAACATACAGTATGTTAGGTATGCTAGCTCCAAATCGTCCACATAAAAAATTGTGTAGGTTCTTTTTGAAAACAGGGTGTTCCGGAGATTCACATTTTGGTAGAATTATATTGTTTACCCCTACCCTAACATACAGTATGTTAGGTATGCTAGTACCAAATCCTCCACATAAATAATCGTGTACTCGTATGTACTTTTTGGAAACAGGGTGTTCCGGAGATTCACATTTTGGTAGAATTATATTTTTTACCCCCACCCTAACATACAGTATGTTAGGTATGCTAGTACCAAATCCTCCACATAAATAATCGTGTACTCGTATGTACTTTTTGGAAACAGGGTGATCAGGAGATTCACATTTTGGTAGAATTACATTTTTTTACCCCCGCCCTAACATACAGTATGTTAGGTATGCTAGTACCAAATCCTCCACATAAAAAATTGTGTAGGTACTTTTTGGAAACAGGGTGATCCGGAGATTCTCATTTTGGTAGAATTATATTGTTTACCCCCACCCTAACATACAGTATGTTAGGTATGCTAGCTCCAAATCGTCCACATAAAAAATTGTGTAGGTTCTTTTTGAAAACAGGGTGTTCCGGAGATTCACATTTTGGTAGAATTATATTGTTTACCCCTACCCTAACATACAGTATGTTAGGTATGCTAGTACCAAATCCTCCACATAAATAATCGTGTAGGTACTTTTTGGAAACAGGGTGATCAGGAGATTCACATTTTGGTAGAATTATATTTTTTACCCCCACCCTAACATACAGTATGTTAGGTATGTTAGAACCAAATCCTCCACATAAAAAATTAAGGGGGTACTTTTCGGAAACAGGGTGGGGGTAAAAATGTAATTCTGCCAAAATGTGAATCTCCTAATCATCGTGTTTCCAAAATGTATCTACTCGAATTTTTTTGTGGAGGATTTGGATCTAACATAGGTACCTAACATACTGTATGTTAAGGTGGGGTTAAGCATTTAATTCTACCAAAATGTGAATCTCCGGATCACCCTGTTTCCAAAAAGTACCTACACGATTATTTATGTGGAGGATTTGGTACTAGCATACCTAACATACTGTATGTTAGGGTGGGGGTAAAAAATGTAATTCTACCAAAATGTGAATCTCCTGATCACCCTGTTTCCAAAAAGTACCTACACGATTATTTATGTGGAGGATATGGTACTAGCTTACCTAACATACTGTATGTTAGGGTGGGGGTAAAAAATGTAATTCTACCATAATGTGAATCTCCTGATCACCCTGTTTCCAAAAAGTACCTACACGATTATTTATGTGGAGGATTTGGTACTAGCTTACCTAACATACTGTATGTTAGGGTGGGGGTAAAAAATGTAATTCTACCATAATGTGAATCTCCTGATCACCCTGTTTCCAAAATGTACCTACACGATTATTTATGTGGAGGATTTGGTACTAGCATACCTAACATACTGTATGTTAGGGTGGGGGTAAAAAATGTAATTCTACCAAAATGTGAATCTCCTAATCACCCTGTTTAAAAAAAGTACCAACACGATTATTTATGTGGACGATTTGGAGCTAGCATACCTAACATACTGTATGTTAGGGTGGGGGTAAAAAATTTAATTCTACCAAAATGTGAATCTCCTAATCACCCTGTTTCCAAAAAGTACCTGCACGATTTTTTATGTGGAGGATTTGGTACTAGCATACCTAACATACTGTATGTTAGGGTGGGGGTAAAATATGTAATTCTACCAAATTGTGAATCTCCTAATCACCCTGTTTCCAAAAAGTACCTACACGATTTTTTATGTGGAGGATTTGATTCTAGCATACCTAACATACCTTCTATATTTACATTTGTGGTGGGGGTAAAAAATTTAATACTTCCACATTATGAGCCCTCACATCGCCTTGAATCTCATGAAAAAAGAGTACTCACATGAATATATTTGATACATTTTGATTTTCTAACTTTTTTCAATCCCAACTTATTGCATTATAAGTTCGATTTATCGTTGTTTATGGAGGGGGTAACAAATAAACTAATCTATTCATTTATACATC
Organism: Apolygus lucorum; assembly: GCA_009739505.2. NCBI lineage: Eukaryota > Metazoa > Arthropoda > Insecta > Hemiptera > Miridae > Apolygus > Apolygus lucorum. Next base: position 13,063,452 of record CM019174.2, read on the forward strand.
TATTCCCCTCCCTCTCCCGTTTCCAAAAAGTGTTCATTCACCTTAATTGGTAAATTTCAACGGTACTAATCTCTTGGAAAATGAATCGGAAACACTATTGAGTTTATAATATCCATGTCGCTTCAGTAGCAACTCGGTGGTTAAGTTAGCGACTGGTGCGTTTAGTGAATCAGAATAGGGCCCCAGGACGTAGTTAAAGACGAGTGCGACAGATCGCGTTCATGATCGTATGTTCCCAACCTCGTCACAAGAAGCCACCTTTTGTTTATCACACATTTTTCTCCTTGATGCGTTACCGGCCGCATCTAAGTAATTAATTTGATAACATTTAGTTATATTCGCGATATGTACGAAAAAATCGTGCAATTTTCAATAATACACTGGGTTTTAAACGTTTCTATCGGTGGCAGTTGTCGATAAAATATTTGAACTAGGACTCTTTTTTTTTTTTTTTTTTTTTTTTTTCGACATGATTTTCGCATAAAAATTTGCTAATAATACGCTGCAAATTATTGCTGGGTATACTTTGAAGACGTTAGGAGTCCATATTCATGTTCTACTCGTCTCTACGAACTCATAGAGTACCCACACGGCTACTCCATTTCTGGGTACAACAAATATACGCGCGTATTCATTATATATATATATATAGCTACAAACTTTTCTTAATTTTGGACAATTTTCATTTTTGAAAAATGCATTCATATCAGAAATTTTGTGCTGAATCCGAATATACCATATATTACCATGATTTTCAATGTAAAAACCACAAAAAACTGGAAAAACCCATTTTTTTGGAGTTTTTTTTTTAATTTTGGACCACTTTGGATTGTCCAAAATTGCTGGTTAACGAACTTGACCTATGGTTTGTTGTTACAAACATTTTGGCAAAAACTAAAAAAAAATTTTTAAACAATTACTCAAGTTATCGTCCGGAATGACACATATATATATACATATGATTTTTGGAAAAACTTCAGGGATTGTTTCAGAATGTTCCAAAACGGATTTCAGTGTGAAAATTTTTCGAAAAAGTCGATTCTAAAAATTTTGAGGCCATTGCAATAGCTTCATTTTCTTTGAAAATTCGCTAATAATACGCTGCAAAATATTGCTGGGTATACTTTGAAGACGTTAGGAGTCCATATTCATGTTCTACTCGTCTCTACGAACTCATAGAGTACCCACACGGCTACTCCATTTCTGGGTACAACAAATATACGCGCGTATTCATTATATATATATATAGCTACAAACTTTTCTTAATTTTGGACAATTTTCATTTTTGAAAAATGCATTCATATCAGAAATTTTGTGCTGAATCCGAATATACCATGTATTACCATGATTTTCAATGTAAAAACCACAAAAAACTGGAAAAACCCATTTTTTTGGAGTTTTTTTGAATTTTGGACCACTTTGGATTGTCCAAAATTGCTGGTTAACGAACTTGACCTATGGTTTGTTGTTACAAACATTTTGGCAAAAACTAAAAAAAAATTTTTAAACAATACTCAAGTTATCGTCCGGAATGACACATATATATATACATATGATTTTTGGAAAAACTTCAGGGATTGTTTCAGAATGTTCCAAAACGGATTTTGTAATGGTGAATTTTTACGCACAGCAATGGCCGAGAAATTTGTTTGGCTTTTGAAAAATTAACCACTACAATGCCTCTGCGCTTATGACTAGGTGAACTTGGTTTCACTTACCGTTACTTCTACGGGTAGCTGGGATGAGTCGGAACTGGATGGCGTTGGTAGCGTCGAATAGGTATCTCCTTAGAGATTACCGAAAGATGTCTACTTTCGTCACTATTACTCTGGTAAGTATGTTCTGAGATATCTCTATTACCTTCTTCGTTATTGTGTAATAATTTGAATATTATTATCGATTTAACTTTATCTTTTTGTTACAGGTTCTCCGAGATTCTGCAAGACCAAGGTAAGTGAGTTAAGCTCTTTAGGTACTTTGGTGACTCTACTTCGACTCCAACTACTCCTCTTCAGGTAAGTATTTTCAGGTAAGTTACTAATTATTGTTTCAAATTTGCACCAGGAAATTGATCGGGTGAGTATGAGTGATAACAACCACAATTATGCAACGAAATATAACTTTGTATAATTTTCGGATAAATGTTCAATAAAGTTGTAATAAAGAATAATCAGTACTTAGGGACTAAGATACCCTTTCAAATAGAATAAGTAATGAATATAATTCTGAGGGCCCTGAGGGGGATAACCTCCAAGTCCGTGACCACGTGGTGACCCGGAACACGACTCGATTCTAAGAACAAGAGGTCCTATGGACAATGACAAGGAAAAATAGGAACAAATGCCTAGGAGGAACGAAAGAAATGTTTTACAATGGATTTAAAGTTTACCGGTATATCTTTGTTTAAGGGAGAATCCGTTGGGAGGTCCGTTGGGGCTGCGAGGGTTGTCCAGCTTCTTCGTCCAGAGTACTTCGGGAGGGCGTATCGTTCACCAATAGTCTCTAATGATCAAATCTGCTGTTGCTGAATGTTCAATCGGGTGGCTCTAATTACAACTGGCAAATTACTTTCACTTCTCAATGTTCTCAACTGACTCGGTACACCGTTTCCTTCGACCCGGAACACGGCTTCAACGCATGGTGGGCTCTAATACAAAAAGGTTGTGGCGAGTGGCTCGATCAAGACACGACTGGCCATTGGTAATGGCGTCGCTCCCAGTCGTGCCCCCCTCTCTGGATCCCCTCCCACTCAGTCACTTCCCGGCGCTCGCCCGTCTGGTGCTGCCGCCTGGTGGTTCAGTCTGGACCTCTACTTCCATGCTGTCGTCGCTGCATGGAAGCGTTCTCCTCAACCTCAGCTTCGGGATGGCCGGTGGCAGTGTGGACATGACTTGCTGTGACGGCTCGTCACACTCCTCCTTTCTCCGAAGGCCGATGCCCTCATCGGCTTTCTTCTTTCCCTCGGGGGTCACTGGCGGTAAAGGCAACGGCAGGCTTGGTCGTGATTCGATCAGTGCTTGTTCGTAGCGCCAGCGGCGGCATCCTGCACAATCCGCGGGTCGAACTTGTCGATGCTCCTTCAGCTTGCATGGTAACGGGTGGTCGGGATGGCCCATGGGGAATTTCCGACACTTGGCCACGAGGCGGTTCCAAAAGGTCTTGCAGCTCTGGCAACGAAAGCCCGTTATGACGCGATCAGTTTTCCCGCAGACCGGGCAGTCACTCAATATCAGCATCTGCGCCGGCTCCTGTGTCGCTGTTTGGTTCCTCGGGGTCAGCGGTGAGAATGGTGGCGACTTCTCCTCCTCAGCCTCCTGTTTGTTCTTTCCACTGATCTCGCATTCCATTCCTGACTCTCCATCCGATATTTCTGGCGCAGTAGTGGCTCCAGTTGGTGGTCTTTTGAGCTGGCGAGATTCGCTCCGTTCCCACATCTCGTCCTCGTCCTCCTCCATGCTAAGTCTCTGCTGCAAGGCCTGTAGTTGATACTTTAGCATCGCCACGTTACGATCTGTTGTTGGCGGGCCCGGATTCGGCTGCACCACAGGGATTCGAATGCAATTTGCCAGCTGCGTCATACATTCCGTGAGGATAGCCAGCTGTCGCGGTCGTCCCTTCAGCAACTTAGCAGCTTCCCCTATGATGAAGATGACTTCCACTGTCTGTTGGTGTTCCTCGGCGCTCTCCCCTACCTGTCCTATCTGTTCCTCTGGCCCTGGCGTAGCCATGGCAGCCTAACACCGTTCCTCCTGAAACAGAATAGGGCCGTAGTCACCACCATGTAATTGCTGACCAAAATTTCTGCTCTCTCTCCCTCTTTCCTCCCCGCTCAGGTTGTTCCCCAGCCCACCCGGAAGTTCCGTGCGGATTCATGACTCATCGTCTGGCGGTCGCCGTCTGAACCCGGACCGTCCCCCTACTCAGTCCGAAATGGCCCAATCATCATCGTGGCTCCCCTCTCCCAGCGTGGATCACAGGTACTCGGATAAACTCTCCCAGGTAAGTCTATTTTCAATTTTCTTTATTAACATTGACATTTATTATTTATTTATGTATACATTATTAATTAAAACTCAAATTCTATTTACAGGTTAATCTCACAGCTCCAGACCTAGGTCGACCCGATGCACTTGTACGTAGTCCAGTCATGGCCTTCGTAGTAGGGTGTGTTCCGGTTCGACCGGCTGGATCGCGGCCTGGGGTTCGCTGGTGTCAGCTTCGGCTTGACTCGCCACCCCTGGTTCCGAATCTCCCATCGGTCGCACGGTTGTTCCCGGTTCTGCATTCGCAAGTGCTCCTCTATCGTCCAGGTCTATCCACTTTGGCCCGTCATCCATCCTTCCTTCCGGGTACCCTTCGGTGGCAACGGTCCGCACCTCGGTCACGGGATCAAGGGTCGTGGCCTTATCCCGTACGTCATTAAGGAACGCAGGTTTCAGCCTGCTCCGGTGGTAACGCGTTGCCACCCTCAACGAGTCGTCCATTTTGTAGTCCGTGGGCTTTCCTCTTCCGGTCCATGGTCCCTTCCAACATCTTTTTCCTTTGTCCGGCGGAACCACCGCCCGGCTTGCGTACGCCCTTCTCCCACTCCAGGGCCACAATCGGCGCCGTCGTTGACCGATTTTCCGTCTTCGCGACCGCCAGATCCACCGCAAAGCTCCGGCCCACCGGCAGACAACGATCCACGGGACACCATCGACTCCGATTTCCGTCGCACCACCCATTTCTCCGCCGTTAGCAGCCTTGCCAGTTGGCTCCTCGTGGATCGGCTCCTCTTCAGGGTTCCGCGGCATGCGACCCGCAGGGCATGGCTGTCCGGTCGCAGGCGGCACCATCCCAACGAGGGCATCATCATGGAGCGGCGGGGCCTCTTCAGTCCCTGTTGGTCCGCCCGATGGACCGCAATTCTCCTCCAGACATTCTTGAGGTTGCGCTTGCTCAGGACCCGGCTCAGGGCACGGCTGTCCGGTCGCTGTCGGCACCGCCTCAACATGGGCATCACCAGAAAGCGGCGGAGCATCTTTAGTCCCCGTTGGTCCGCCCGATGGACCGCAGTTCTCCTCCAGACATTTTTGAGGTTGTGCTTGCTCGGGACCCACCACACTGGCCGTTCGGCCGCGCTCCGGTTGTTGCAATTGGTCAGGACCTGCAGCTCCTTCCCACTTCTTGGCCGGACAATACTCTTGGCTGTTGGTGCGGATGGACTCCTCGTGCCTGGTAGGATGTTCGTCGTTGGGTGTCCCCGGAGTCTTCAAGGGAACGTCTTCCGGTTCACACGTCGCTACTTGCCGGACCCTGTTCGCTTCTGTTCCAGACCCCTCCGCCCGCCAGTCGGTCGACAGCCGTTCCAGGCTCTTCAGGGTGTCGGGGTCCCGGATCATTTCCCCGACGATTAAGCGTTCCCCAGTTCCGGGGTGATCCATTTCTATTGCCCCTGTGTCAGTCCGGATACTGATCGGAAATTTTCGGAGGAGGTCTAGTCCCAGCAAATTCAGGCCGGAGTCTGGTCTATCGAAGATGAGGAATTCGTGCTCGGTTCGCAGCGGCCCAATTTCCACTGAAGCTTTCTGTTTTCCACAGAGCGGTAGCCGCTGTCCGTCCGCTCCCCATAATTCGGCTTTGGTCGGTTGGAGTTTCACTCCGGGGATGGGTCCAGACAGCGCCGATACAGCGGCGCCGGTATCCAGTACCATGCGGCAGTCCATGTTTGCCAATTTTACTGGAACGGAGATTATTGGTCTGTCTGTGAAGGTCACCGTTGTCTGGAACGCGACCAGCTCGTCTCCTCTTGTTTCTTCTTCCGGTGGGTCGGTTGTCGGGGCAGTAATTGCCGCCGCAGGCGCCGAGACCGCTGCGCGGTATGGTGCGGTTGCCAATACCTTCTTCATGTCGGCGCAGTCAGCCTCAATATGATCCTCAGCGCCGCACCAGTCACAAAAATCATAGTTGACAGCCAAGCGAGGGCAATCGGCTGGGAAGTGGTTCGCGTTGCCACAGAAGCAACAGGGTCTCGGTGGCTTCGGTTTCCAGAGGGGGTATCTCCTTGGTAATCCCCCTCCCTGCGCCGAGTGTCTCGGCGACGCTCTGTTTCCACCGGAGTTGCTTCGGTTTGGGCATCTGGCAGCGAAATGCCCCACCTCCCCACATCCATAACATTTCTTTGGTTCTTGGTTCAAGATCCCAGCCACGTCCCATCTGAGTTCGGGTTCCCGTTCCTCTCGGTCGATTTCCTCCCACTCCTCGGCTTTTTCGACCGCCTCTTCTAGGGTCTCGATCGTTCCTCCTCGGAGGAACAGGCTGACTTCCTTATCCACCCCCCGGACGAAGGCTCGTAGGGTCTTTTGTCGTACCCATTCTGGTCGCTGCTCCGGAGGAAGGTTCTCCTCCGCTTCGACCGCACATGCCGCCAGTTTCATCAGGCGCTCTGCATATTTCCGGAAGGGCTCTCCAACTAGACGCTTGGTTGTCCATAACTTGATTTTGGCTTGTTCGGGGTTCTCCCTCCCGTACCATCGGAGGATGCGCGCTTTCAGGTGGTCGTAGGGTGTTTCACCTGTGGCTTCCGATAGGAACCTCTTGACTCCCCCTTTTAGCCGCGCTCTTAGAAATTGTACCCTTTGCTCCTGCGTTAGGGTGACGGTAGCCTGCTCCACCTCCGAAAAGAATTGCTGCGCCGAGATGCATCCAACTTCGTCGGGATTCCATACGTCCACCTCCATGAATAATGATCTTGGAAGTCCGGCACCCTGCTCTTCGGGTTTCGGGACTCCCTTTTGTGAGGCGAAGAAGTTTCCCATCTGCGCCATGGCAGCGGTAACAGCCTCCATCATTTCGAAGGATATGGTTGCAGCGTCTCCTCCTTCAGCCATGGTAGATAATTTCAAAAAAAAACAAAACGGTACGCACAGTAGTATCTATATAAACAAAATATAGTTCACTTTGTCACAGATCGGGATTTATTTCTTACGAAACCGTTCAGTTTTGTCGTTGGTCTAGGTTCTACAATCGTGTGAGAACGAATGTTTCGTAACCGTTCACCGACCCGGAACAGTGGTTCCGAACCGATACGCGACCCGGGGCAGGGCTGTTCCGATCCAGGAACAAGTTTTTGTACTTGTCCGAGTTTCGGCGCAGTTCGTTTCGAGTCGTTCCTTTGACTCAGGAACAACGGTTCTTGAACGTGTTTATGTTCGCGACCCGCTGACTCGAAACCGGTGTTGCGGATCGCTGACCCGAAACCTGGTGACCCGCTCGAGAGTCGTCCCGACACGGTCTGGTCTAGAACTTTCTGGAACCTACGAGAAGATCGACCCGGATCGTCCGAACAGTGAGGACCCGGCACGCGACGGTCCGCCCGAATCTCAACGGAAAACGCCGCGGGAACAACCTGATCTCTCGCACGCTCGTTCTCACTCTTTTCCTCCGCTCACGGGTGGTTTTATGTCTACGGCCGTATTCCTTGTTTTTATAACAAAAACAACGTCTTTACGATCGTAATTTTTCTTCAAGTATACAATACAAAAGAACAATATTTCTAGCAATGTGGATTCAATCAACAAGATGATGTTCCTACAATACTCTGATCAATCTCCTGGGCGGTCCTATACTAGTCAAGCGCAGGGCCGAACTGAAGGTTCGTGATAGTCGAAACCTACCAAAAATCCCACCGCGTGCCACCAAATTGTAATGGTGAATTTTTACGCACAGCAATGGCCGAGAAATTTGTTTGGCTTTTGAAAAATTAACCACTACAATGCCTCTGCGCTTATGACTAGGTGAACTTGGTTTCACTTACCGTTACTTCTACGGGTAGCTGGGATGAGTCGGAACTGGATGGCGTTGGTAGCGTCGAATAGGTATCTCCTTAGAGATTACCGAAAGATGTCTACTTTCGTCACTATTACTCTGGTAAGTATGTTCTGAGATATCTCTATTACCTTCTTCGTTATTGTGTAATAATTTGAATATTATTATCGATTTAACTTTATCTTTTTGTTACAGGTTCTCCGAGATTCTGCAAGACCAAGGTAAGTGAGTTAAGCTCTTTAGGTACTTTGGTGACTCTACTTCGACTCCAACTACTCCTCTTCAGGTAAGTATTTTCAGGTAAGTTACTAATTATTGTTTCAAATTTGCACCAGGAAATTGATCGGGTGAGTATGAGTGATAACAACCACAATTATGCAACGAAATATAACTTTGTATAATTTTCGGATAAATGTTCAATAAAGTTGTAATAAAGAATAATCAGTACTTAGGGACTAAGATACCCTTTCAAATAGAATAAGTAATGAATATAATTCTGAGGGCCCTGAGGGGGATAACCTCCAAGTCCGTGACCACGTGGTGACCCGGAACACGACTCGATTCTAAGAACAAGAGGTCCTATGGACAATGACAAGGAAAAATAGGAACAAATGCCTAGGAGGAACGAAAGAAATGTTTTACAATGGATTTAAAGTTTACCGGTATATCTTTGTTTAAGGGAGAATCCGTTGGGAGGTCCGTTGGGGCTGCGAGGGTTGTCCAGCTTCTTCGTCCAGAGTACTTCGGGAGGGCGTATCGTTCACCAATAGTCTCTAATGATCAAATCTGCTGTTGCTGAATGTTCAATCGGGTGGCTCTAATTACAACTGGCAAATTACTTTCACTTCTCAATGTTCTCAACTGACTCGGTACACCGTTTCCTTCGACCCGGAACACGGCTTCAACGCATGGTGGGCTCTAATACAAAAAGGTTGTGGCGAGTGGCTCGATCAAGACACGACTGGCCATTGGTAATGGCGTCGCTCCCAGTCGTGCCCCCCTCTCTGGATCCCCTCCCACTCAGTCACTTCCCGGCGCTCGCCCGTCTGGTGCTGCCGCCTGGTGGTTCAGTCTGGACCTCTACTTCCATGCTGTCGTCGCTGCATGGAAGCGTTCTCCTCAACCTCAGCTTCGGGATGGCCGGTGGCAGTGTGGACATGACTTGCTGTGACGGCTCGTCACAATTTCAGTGTGAAAATTTTTCGAAAAAGTCGATTCTAAAAATTTTGAGGCCATTGCAATAGCTTCATTTTCTTTGAAAATTCGCTAAAAGGACTAAACCTAAATGGAAAAAGTTTAACTCAATTCGGAAATGATATATACGTAAAACGCCAACCGTACGTACCTACGTATGCACGAAGGGGTCGTGGGAGTGGGGAGAGTCGGCGTAATCGGAGACAGGAGGAGTTGGGGGATGGAGGGGTTGTTGGCGGGAGGAGTCGAAGGGGTTGTGGTCGGGAGGAGTCGAAGGGGTTGTGGTCGGGAGGAGTCGAAGGGGTTGGGGTCGGGAGGAGTCGGAGAAGTTGGGGGCGAGAAGAGATGGAGGAGTAGGGGGCGAGAAGAGACAGAGGAGTTGGGGGCGGGAGGAGACGGAGTGGTTGGGGGCGCGAGGGGTTGGTGGCGGGAGGAGTCGGAGCGGTTGGGGGCGAGAAGAGATGGAGGAGTTGGGGGCGGGAGAAGACAGAGGGGTTGGGGGCGGGAGGAGTTAGAAGTGTTGTAGGCGGGAGGAGTCGGAGGGGTTGGGGGCGGGAGGAGTCGAAGGGGTTGGGGTCGGGAGGAGTCGGAGAAGTTGGGGGCGAGAAGAGACAGAGGAGTTGGGGCGAGAAGAGACAGAGTAGTTGGGGGCGGGAGAAGCCGGAGGGGTTGGGGGCGGGAGGAGTCGGAGGGGTTGGGGCGGGAGGAGTCGGAGGGGTTGGTGGCGGGAGGAGTTGGAGCGGTTGGGGGCGAGAAGAGAAGGAGGAGTTGGGGGCGAGAGGAGACGGAGGGGTTGGTGGCGGGAGGAGTCAGAGGGGTTGGCTTTTGAGATTTTCATGTAGATGAATAGATCTCGACGCGCTCGTTATAATTCTAGTATTAATGGCTGATACTTCCTTGCTGATCCTTGCGGGATCAATGAAATGAGAATAATTAATACTTGTAAAAAATAATAAAATAAGAACCTTTTTAACAAAAAAATGGACCGACCTCAAAAATGATGTCCGTGAACACCAAAAAGGAAAAAATAATAATCTCAGCGAAAACACACTGATGTATTAGGTTGTTGGATATAAATATCTTGTCAACAGATGGTATGTTGGAATACCAAATATTATTTGTGATGTGATTCACACTCATTGTCACACTCATTTCCTCCATCATACGATAGTAGTGACGTACTATCCAATAGTTTTGGAACGCTTATCTCTACTCGTATTCATGTTTTGTAATACTCACCAGATCATGTGAGTATTACTTAATAACCACAGTGTATCCAGATAGGTAGGTACGCATTGAAGTCGCCGCCGTGCCCACCTGTAGACACAAACTAATCACCTTCCTTACTCGATGATCTGGTTAGCATTACAAGAGTAAGTACCTACCATTGAGTTACAATGTGCTCCCCAAACTATCAGGTACCTAGTACGTCTCTGCTGCCATATGAGTATGATATTAAGTGTGAACTTCCCTAGGAATGGTTGTGACGAGTAATTTGAGACTCTATTATTACATGAGACTGTTTATTTTATTGGTGGATATATTATATTGTAGCAACATACCTTCGGAATCGTTGTTACCTAATTAACGTCCAAAACCGTCCACAATTTTAGATAAAAAGATATATACGTTCATACTCGGTGTGGAAGCATGTCTGTGGTATGGGAGGTATGTACCTATATTTCCGAAAACGAATAAAATGTTGGTAAGTAGAACATCTAGGAGACGTTTGTGTCTACAGGTGGGCACGGCGGCGACTTCAATGCGTACCTACCTATCTGGATACACTGTGGTTATTAAGTAATACTCACATGATCTGGTGAGTATTACAAAACATGAATACGAGTAGAGATAAGTGTTCCAAAACTATTGGATAGTACGTCACTACTATCGTATGATGGAGGATATGAGTGTGACAATGAGTGTGAATCACATCACAAATAATATTTGGTATTCCAACATACCATCTGTTGACAAGATATTTATATCCAACAACCTAATACATCAGTGTGTTTTCGCTGAGATTATTATTTTTTCCTTTTTGGTGTTCACGGACATCATTTTTGAGGTCGGTCCATTTTTTTGTTAAAAAGGTTCTTATTTTATTATTTTTCCATTTTATATTATTTTTTATTTTTCACTTTTTAGTGATCCTCAATTTGAATCAGAAATTAATTTACCCGCAGTTTTTCGATCAGTTTTCGCAATGTAGATCTACTTCAATACTGTGCATCATTTCAGTAAGGTGAACTAGAAGCCATAGGGTGGACGACATTTTGTAATCCGGATCAATTTCCATACGTGTAGATGAGTTTCCGTTTATGGATCAGTTTCAGGAGGTATTGGGGTCACTTTCCTTCTTAGCCATCTACTCTCATATCCCTTAACTGTTCGACTTCCCTCATATATCGTAGGTACTTGGTAGTTCTGACAACACAATTCAACAACTCAACCATGACATGATTGACGAGGGAGCTAAGTGCTACATCCACTTGATAGAAAACCCTTTATCACCTAACTGCACTATATACCTCATATTTGGTACGGCACTATTCAGTTCTGACGATCTCCTATACCATTACCTACCCAACTATATTATGGATGACGAAGAAGCTATGTGCTACACCCACTTGGTAGAATACCCTCTCATCACCTAACTGTACTATATACCTCATATTTGGTACAGCACAATGTACTTCTGAAGATCTCCTATACCATTACCTACCCAACTATAGTATGGATGATGAGGAAGCTATGTGCTACCCCCACTTGGTAGAATACCCTCTCATCACCGAGTTCTACTATAGGGATGGGTATCGATACTCGATATTTCAAAATATCGATACTTTCGTACCGATACTCGATATTTTAGTATCGATACTGCGCTATCCGATATTTTTGGGTATCGATACTTTGGATCCGATATTTCTAAATATCGAATATCGATACTGTTCTCGGGGAAAATTTAACATAATGGCTAAAAAATGAAGAAAGTAGAGAGGCTTTTGGGTCATTACTCTTTGGTTGCACAAATAACGTTTATATCATGGAAAAAATGACTCTGCTTGGACTCTTAATAGTGAAAAATGAATAAAAGTTGTTGAAAAAATTATTTTTCTTGAGAAAATTGGATGATATTGATAGTTTGTGACACTAAAGTATCGATACTCGATATTTTAAAATATCGATACTCATGCCCAACGATACTTGGGATATCGATACTCGGATACGATACAGTATCGATACAAAATATCGATACTTTTATAACGATACCCATCCCTATTCTACTATATACCTCATATTTGGTACGGCACTATGCAGTTATGACAATCTCCTATACTATTGCTACCCAACTATATTATGGATGACGAGGAAGCTATGTGCTACACCCACTTGGTAGAATACCCTCTCATCACCTAACTGTACTATATAACTCATATTTGGTACAGCACAATGTACTTCTGAAGATCTCCTATACCATAACCTACCCAACTATATTATGGATGACGAGGAAGCTATGTGCTACACCCACTTGGTAGAATACACTCTTATCACCTAACTGTACTATACACCTCATATTTGGTATGGTACTATGCAGTTATGGCAATCTCCTATACTATTGCCTACCCAACTATATTATGGATGACGAGGAAGCTATGTGCTACACCCACTTGGTGGAATACCCTCTCATTACCGAGTTGTACTATATACCTCATATTTGGTATGACACTATGCAATTATGGCAATCTCCTATACTATTGCCTACCCAACTATATCATGGATGAGGAGGAAGCTATGTGCTACACCCACTTGGTAGAATACCCTCTCATCACCTAACTGTACTATTTTATTTCTATTATTTGGTATGGCACTATGCAGTTCTGACGATCTCCTATACCATTACCTACCCAACTATATTATGGATGAGGAAGAAGCTATGTGCTACACCCACTTGGTAGAGTACCCTCTCATCACCTAACTGTACTATTTCATTTCTAATATTTGGTACAGCACTATTCAGTTCTGACGATCTCCTATACCATTACCTACCCAACTATATTATGGATGAGGAGGAAGCTATGTGCCACACCCACTTGGTAGAATACCCTCTCATAACCTAATAACTGCACAATTATATCCCTAATATTTGGTACGGCACTATGCAGATCTGACGATCTCCTACACTGTTACCTACCCAATCGTGTTGTTAGTGTTGAGAGAGCTATGTGCTACACCCACATGGTAGAATACCTAACTAACAGTACTAGGATTATCCTTCATATTTGGTAGGAAAACTCACATACTCGAGCATTGATAAACACGTTTGATATGGCTCATGCAGGTTCTGATCGAATAACCCAGTATAATTTCCCCCTTTCTCATCACCGCAGCACTTTTTAGTTATCGGAACCCCCCTCATATAGTATATCATTTTAAAGCTTACAATCAGACCTTTAATTTGACTATACACAAATGGTCCTCCATCGACTCAGTCGGAAGTCACAGGGCAAGAAGAGTGAATGCGGACCGATATTCCCGAAAACGGGACCCACGTTTTTCAACTTCATTCACAAATTTTCGATACTTCTAACAAAGCAAAATGAAATCTGTTTTAAACGGGACCACCACGGATACTTGTAGAACAAATTTCAAAAAGAACCAGACAGATTGGTACCAGAATAAAGAAATGCAAGCGACTCGGACATACAAAAAAAAAAAAAAATCGTCGTCCCACGACAACCCGAATTGAGTACCTCCTCTTTCGCGCGCCTTCGGCGTGTTGAAGTCGGTCAATAAAATATACAGTCAATAACGTTTACTTCTCGGATACATCCATCACAATCATCATTTCCCCATCTTCTTCTTTTTCCCTCATGGTAAGGCTACAACATCCCTTCTAACGAACATTTTGAAATTAATTAAGTACTTAATTAAATGAAACAAACTCGTCAAAGCGCGTTGGAAGTCTCCGTTGCCTTGATAGTCTCTGCAATTCCTCGCTGCTCTCTGTCTTGATTGGAGTTCACTCTCTTCCCAATCCTTCCTGGTCCTGGATGTCAGAATGTCCATCAATCGTGTTATGATCAGCTACCTCTTCGCATTTCTGTCCATTAGCTTCTTTAGCTCATGTGGTAGGAGCTCCGATTCAGAATCGGAACGATGGGGGATCGATCCCCGGTCGAGGGAAGTTAATTTTTGATGACAATGTGGCGCAGTCGTGCAGGACCCGAATGGTCTCCTCAGCATTTATCAGAGAAACAATATCTTATTAAGGTTAGGTCATCAAAACAACTCCCTCCCAAGACACGAGTCGAGCCACCGCCTATTAGGACAAACGTTGAGGTCAGCAGATCCCCCGCCCCGTTAATAAGGAACAATAACAAAAAAAACTCCGAAGCCAGTCAAAAATACGCGTTCTCACTGGGTTGTACAACGCCAGCCAAAGCAGCCTCCCTGTCTAGGTAACGGAGTTATATATAACCAGAGACCTTCAAAATGTGGCACTTATTTTTATAAAATGTGGCAATATGGCACTTATTGTGGCCAAATGTGGCATTTATTTCAGCTGATGTGGTATTAATTTTTATCATTTTTCCACCCCCTCTCCACCATTAAAGGGATGTTAAACCATTAAATCATGAAACTTGAAAGCATATCAACTACTGCATTATGTATATCAACTATTTGCATGTATTTCCAACAAATTTACATGTATTTACAACATCTTAAATTCAATTATAAAACAATTTTAAGCGGTCGGCTATGTTATCCATGGATAAATTGAGACGACGGTCGCTCAGGATATATTTCAATTTAGAGAATTATCTCTCTACATCGGCAGAAGTCGCGGGCGCGTACTTCATTTTATGGACGTCTTCAGCGTCCCACTCTTCCCTGAGAGAAGATTCCTTCCTTTCGAGATTCGCGACTATACTTTTCATTTCTTCCCAGCCGCAATTCCTGTCCAGAACGGCCTGAACCTTGTCGTTAATCCTTAATCCAATGGTTCCTGGGTAGGAACGGACATGAGACCCTAACAACAGCCGAAGACCCACGTTGACCTGTGATGATAAGTTAATCTTAACCCTTAATGTCCTGAAGTATCTTTTCGGAAGACCGATTTTTTAAGCATTCTACAGCACTGCTCAACCATTTTTAAGACAAAACCGATATTCTTGTGGCTAACTTGATACTTCAACTATTGTTTATACAATACACCATCCGACCCTCCGACTCTCAAGATATCCAAAAATATACCATTGAAAAATCGAAATTTTCTGATATTTTTGAATACTTCCTGCCACAACTCTTATTTCATCAACATGTTGGGTTGTTTTTCTGTAAGATTTAAAATTAAATTTGACAGAATAGTTTTTATATATCCGAACTAATTGACTAACTAACTGTCGAACTAATTAACTGACCTTTACTGTCCCCCAGTTAATGGTAGAGGTAGGTCTGATCTGAATATACTACTGAAGGTGGTCTTATTGGGCTAACAATTTTAGTTTATTTGTCATTTTAGTTTTTATTTATTTGTTTCAGAATAAAAAGCTGCTGGTTCCGTCCAGTCATACTTGGATATATATTTATAAAATAACAATAGCCACCCCCCCCCCCCCCCCCCGGTTTTCATCAAATTAAGAAACTTCACATGAATCCCGATCAAAACTAGCAATTCTATGGCGTCGGTTGGCCAAAATACACCAAAATTCTTGAAAAATATCCTAAAATACAATTTTTTGAACAAGTGGGAAATTAAGGGTTAACTGGTTTTAGCAAACATCCATTCGTCATATTTTTCTCGGCGTTCTCGGGCGTTAGTAAAAATAAGTATTAGTAAAATAAGGCGAAATGTGGCATTTGTCGCAAACGTATAGACATAGTAAAGAGCACGCCCCTAGCGGCCGAAGAAGGCAACAGTATTTGAGTAAGTCATCACAGTCCAGTGAGGCAGTACAGTCTGAAAGTGCGTGAAGTAAAGAAGTCGCGCATCGAACCTACCATCATCTACCTCATGTAAGTGATATTATCTAAGCAATATTATGTAAATGCTATAAATTCATCCCGACTCAATATTAAACTGTAGTACTTTCAGATTTCATAAGCTGTCGATATTCCTCCAGCTTAGTACCTATTCAGAAGCTGTCGAAATTCCTCCAGCTTATTACATGTTCAGGAGCTGTTGAAATTCCTCCAGCTATTTATCAGTCATACAGATTTCATAAGCTGTCGATATTCCTCCAGCTTAGTACCTATTCAGAAGCTGTCGAAATTCCTCCAGCTATTTATCAGTCATTCAGAATTCAGTAGCTGTCGATATTCCTCCAGCTTAGTAATTAAGTATACATAAGCTGTCGATACTCCTCCAGCTTAGTAACTATTCAGAAGCTGTAGAAATTCCTCCAGCTACTTTGGTGATTATCACACACTTCATAGATATTGTGCTTTACAGTCATAGCTGTGGATATTCCTCCAGCAAATTGAGTAAACAACAGTTCTGTTAGACCATCATCTCCAACCTATACTTTATGGATGGCGGAGGCGGCAAATTGGGGACATGGAGGTGGCCGTTAAGGGCTAAGGCCCGTCAGGGAGATGATGGTAATTCCAACATGTGAACCATGTTATTTATTACAGGAAAAACTATGATGAAAGTGTTAGCAATTACTTGTATTCATAACAATGTCGTATTAAATTATTGCGAATAGCATTCGCAACATGATGCCTCACTGGACTGTGATGACTTACTCAAATACTGTTGCCTTCTTCGGCCGCTAGGGGCGTGCTCTTTACTATGTCTATACGTTTGCGACAGCATTTTCAAAGAAATCAACGAAATATGAGCCGAATGTGGCATTTTAGTGTGGCGCCGTGGCAATGTGGCATTTGAAGGTCTCTGTATATAACGGAGGGATAATGTAACGGAGGAATAAGAAAACAGGCACGATTGAGTGACGATTTGAGGCAATTTTAGTTTTGCCAGGATGGTTCCTCCCGTGGTAACTCAATTTTGCTCTAATTGAGTTAAAACTTGACTCAACATTCTGTTTGCTGCGAGTTGTAAGTGAAGAAGATGGCTAGAATAGTAATGGGCACTAGCCACTTCAAAAATTCACGATTCGACAAGCAATTTTTGGAACTCAAAAAACTTCAAAAATGCATTTTTTGTAATTTGCATTTTTTGACTAGACACAGTCATACTCTTGTATTTAGGTATACCTACATTTTCAAATTCAAATACAAAGTTTTGATAAAAGGACGCTCTTTTTAAAAATGCCGAAAGAACACTTTAATTTAAGCAAAAAACAAAAAAAGGACATCATTGGATTCAGGAGAACCTCCCGTTTAAGTATGAAATATTATATCATTCATGTGACCTCCCCTGGTCTGTTGGCACACTGTGACACGGTTAAGGAAGTTGGCGATGACTGCCCCACAGTTTTCCCTGGTGAGATCGTGGATGACTCTCCGAATTTCTTCCTTCAAATCCGTGATCGTGTGAGGTTTTCTCTCGTACACTTGAGACTTCACAAACCCCCATAGGAAGAAGTCGCAGGAAGTCAGGTCGCATGACCTTGCCGGCCAATTTTGATCTCCCCAAAATGAAATCAAACGATTTGGAAACCTTTCATGCAACAGTGTTAAGGTCTCTGCAGCACTGTGGCATGGGGCTCCGTCTTGTTGAAACCATAGCTCGTTGATATCGATTGTATCAAGAAGAGGCCACAGAAAGTCAGTAATCATGGTACGATAGCGTTCACCATTAACTGTCACTGCCTGCCCTCTCCCATTTTCAAAAAAATAAGGGCCGATAACGCCGCCTGACCAAAATCCGCACCAGACGGTCACACGCTCTGGATGCATTTCTCTCGCTTGAATTTCGTGAGGATTTTGTGTTCCCCAAAGGGAATAATACACCGGAGTGATACTAGATAACAGATATCATAACAACAATGTTACCAACTCAACCACAAAAAAATGGCGGCCAATTCAAAAAGAGCGTCCTTTTGTAAACACCCTGTAGACAAAGTTGATACTGGCCGAACCCCAAACGAACAACTTTACCGAATCGTTTAGTATCTTGAACGAGAAAACCACCAGACGAAGGGCCTGGGGCCTTTCTCCATCCTGACAACGCGTTTGAATCAAGCGAGGGAAGTGAGAATGTCATGACTTCAAGAAGTCAGCCGGCTGGGTGAGACTTCTTAAGAAGTCACTCGTACTGAATGTTAATGGTTAAGTAGATATTATGATACGTTTGTGTTGGAATGAAGGAAATTATTATACCTCAGAAAATATTTACAATAGGCTAACATACCTAGGACAGCGGTGTGGCTACGGTCGTTGGAGCGTGGTTCTTCGACGGTGGATTTTGAACCGATTTCTGCGGGGGTCGTGGGTTCAATGCTCATCGCCGGCAGCGTGCGTTTTTAGGCGGCCGGGGCTCTCATCGCCCGCCTCGTCCCAACCCAGGGCAGTGGGGCAACGGGAAGCCATGAGCGTAATCATCAGAAAATTTAAAAAATCTTTACTACTCGCCCAAGAAGGATCAACTATTATAGCACCTTTGATAACCAAGATCTTAGCCCTGATTTTTCTGATTTCCATAAATCTATTAAGGACACTAAAAATAAGAACCAAGGCACAGGTGTCATGAAGTTTGACTGGTTTCCAATGCATTTGAGTATGGAGGCTATTTTAATGAAATTTCAAACATATTCAATCAGATCGGGGCAAATTGAAGAACATTATTTCAAGAACTCGAAGTTGTCTAAATCTAATTCATTGAAATCGGAATCAGTTTTTGGGCGTTAGAGAGCTAGAAAAGCCTGCTAGAGGGAGACTCCTGAACGGCAGTAGTTTATGTTTTTTTTTCTGTTAAATAGTAACGTTGCCTTATGCGTGTGTTGTTGTTTAATTTTTATTATTCTTCATTATTTTTGAAAATAAACATGTTTTCTTCTTCTTCTTCTTCATTGAAATCTATTTCAAATTTAAGTTATCCCAAACAAAGCCAATAAAATCCCTTTCCAAGAAAACCTAAATGTTTATATAAACTTTGGATTTGAATTGGAAAAACAAATAAAATTGTTACTGCTTTTGTAAACACCCTGTATAGAGCCGATAAGATAGCTCGGTTGGTGGGCTGGACCTCTCTGAGAGTCCAGCGTTGAATTGGTTAAGGCTGAATGTAACAATGAGGAATTTCACCTTGTCGGAATTTCCTGTTTGACCCCAAAATCGGATTCAGCACCTCAAAAAACCCCCTACAGCAAATTTTCAGCCCGTACTTCCTAATTTACGAATAAACAAAACATTGTAGAAAATATGAACGTTTAAAAAACCCGGGAGGTTGACGGTAACCAGCAATATTTCATGTATGGCCGCTTGGAGCGCTGAGATCGTGAAATTTCACTTTGGATAGTCCTTGGAGGCAACATTTCACAAAAACCAGTAAAGATCGAGATTGAAGAACTGAAGAGAAAAAATAGAAAAAACAAGATGGAGAAAATGAGGTTTTTCCTGTTTTTGTTTAATAACTTTCCTCTTAGACAACACGATTTCATTGTTCCATCGGGCAACAATGGGAGGAGACGGCAATCTGAACAGCCAATCAGCGAGCGTTCCCGCTTCACGTTGAGGAGGTCCGTTTTCCCGATTATTTTTTGAAATCATAAATTTTGAATGTCTCCCAAAAATAACAGGAGCCTCATAAACGCGACTGTCATCTATCCAACACCAACTATTCAGGAAAAATGCAAACCGAAAAATTCCTCATTTTACGACGCCAATAAAAGTTATTTAAAAAAAAACTAAAACAATATGGATCAAACAATAATTCATCGAACACTTCGACAACTATTTTGGGTCTTTCCACAATATACAAAATGTGACTGTGACGATTCTCACTAAAACCCACCTTTTCAAATGTCCAAGATCAGACTCAAACAAACAAGGGTACCAACATGGGAAGCACGGAAGTTGATAATTGAAATTTCAATAAGAATAAAACAACGTGTATTTTACATTTGAACAATTTTTAAAAGTGAAAAAGGAACACAAATAAATTAAAATTGTTGTTTTTACAAATATATTGTGTGGAGAATTTTGCAAGTTAGACTGTAAGTTGAATCAATGAGGAATTTCACCATGTCGGAATTTCCTATTTTTGACCCAAAAATCGGATTCAGCTCCTCTAAAAACCACCTATGGCAAACTTTCAGCCCGAACTTCCTAATTTACGAATAAACAAAACAGTGTAGAAAATACGAATGTTTAAAAACCGGGAAAATGACGTCATGCTGGAATAGTTCATTTATGGCCGCTTGAAGCGCTGAGATCGTGAAATCTATAGTCCCCAGATGCAAAATTTCACGAAACAGATAAGTTCGAAATCGAAAAACTGAAGAAAAAAATAGAAAAAGCGAGATGGGGGAAAATTAGGTTTCCTCTGTTTTTGTTTGATAACTTTTCTCTTAGAAAACACGATTTCGTCGTCCCAATGGGCAACACTGGGAGGAGACGGCAATCTGAACAGCCAATCAGCGAGCGTTCCCGCTCCACGTCCGTTTTCCCGGTTAGTTTTGAAGTTAAAAATTTTGATTGTCTCCCAAAAATAACAGGAGACTTATTTTCCGAAATCAGCCCAATTTTCATCTATCCCACACCATTAACTATTCAGGAAAAATGCAAACAGAAATCGGTGAAATTCCTCATTGGGTCGCCTAATCACTATACAAGTAGGGATGGCAAATCGAATGGAATATATCGATATACTGTTCAAATGATACATCGTCAATGCAGTCACCTCTGATATATCGGAGAAAATATATCGATAATTCGATATATCGGAACTTCTACTTGGAAAAATGTGTTGATGTTAGGTGAATTAACAATACAATGTTTTAAAATAATACAAACATCATTTTGGATGAAGTTTATCGATATACTTGGCATATTGGAAGATCTACTTAGAAAAACTGGTTGATGGTTTACATTGCAAGGTATGCAGGGAAGACAAATCGAATGAAATATATCGGAAGAACTACTTGGAAAAACTTGTTGGAGTAAGTAGGTGAATTGAAACATTAGTGACATCATTTTAGAAGAAATATATCGATATGTTCGACATATTTGAAGATCTACTTGGGAAAACCAGTTGAAGTAAATATAATATATTTACTTCATATTATGAATCATCGAAATTATCATAGTTAGAAAACTGACCTTTAGGTAGTTTTACTCTAAACGCGCCTCCATTACTTTTAGCCCCACTGTAGGTGTAAACCATCCATGTAGACATTTTTGAGTTGAAGTCGACAGTCTGAAATCAGTCCATCACATTCCTACAAAGGTTGGAATACTTTTTACCGGTACAGGCGACCCTTCTCATCCATTCATTGTAATATTTAATTTTACTTGCAGAAAACATCAATCTTCTTTCTTCTTTAAATGACTACAGTTCGGAGTGAACTTTGGCCTCCAAGACTTTTCTCCTCCAGGCCACTCTATCCAGTGCCTCATTCTTCCAATCTCTTATTCCCAGCTTTCGAAGGTCGGCCACTACATCATCCAGCCATCTAACTTTTGGTCGTCCGCGTCGTCTAGTACCCATCATCCTAGCCTGAAGTGCCTTCACAGTGGGAGCATCTGCGTCTTGACATGCAACATGCCCAAGCCAACGTATACGATTATTTTTAATAAATCGGACAATATCTTCTTTTTGAAGAAACTCGTCAATTTCTTGATTCGTACGAATCCTCCATTGGCCTCGGTCGTTCCCTGGTCCCATTATCCTCCGAAAATTCGGAGAGATTTCTCATCCTTATTTGTTAAAGTCCAGGCTTCAGATCCGTAGCAGACGACTGGACGTATTAACGATTTGTATAGGAGCAGCTTTGAAGTGCGGGACAACAACCTTGATTTGAACAATTTGATGCTTGCAAAGATGTACGATTACCTGAGAGGATTCGTTTATTCACTTCAATTTTCATAGGATTGTCATCAGTGATTAGTGATCCTAGATAGTTAAAACTTCTAACTCCTTCAAAGTTGTATTCCCCTAATGTGATGTTTTGGATCGGTCTTCTTCTCGAGCCTGAGTCTAATTGCATATATTTGGTTTTTCCTTCATTCAGTCTCAAGCCCATTTGGCGACAATTCGTCTCTATTGTCCAGAAGACTTCTCTCAGCGCACCTTGACCTCTGGCCACTATCATTATGTCATCTGCATACGCACAAATTTGGCTTGACTTCACAAAAATGGTCCCTTTGCTATTTGCAGCTCCAACGGCTGCATGGAGGGCGAGGTTGAACAACACGGCTGACAGTGAATCTCCAGTCTTACTCCAGTTTCCACAGGGAAAGGTTCGCCTGCTCTGCCACAAACAACAACTTTTGACCTGGCATTTTCCATCGTCATTTTTGCCAGTTTCACCAGTTTGGCAGGTATTCCGAAGTTTCTCAGAGCCGAATACAAGTTTCTACGATCTATACTGTCAAACGCTTGACGGAAATCAATGAACATAAAGTGAAGATCCTGATTATATTCGTAGAACTTTTCTACAACTTGCCTCGCTACAAATATCTGGTCCATTGTTCCTTTTCCAGCTCTAAAGCCCGCCTGATAGTAATCGAGAACATCCTCAGCATAGTTGCTGATCCGTCTCATCAATACCACGGAAAGAATCTTATAGGCGACATCTAATAAGGTGATTCCTCTGTAGTTTGAGCATTCCAGTTTATCTCCTTTTTTAAAAATTGGGCAAATCAAACCGCTACCCCAGTCGTCTGGCATTGCTTCCTTTTCCCACACGAGGCAAATCAATTTGTGGAGTTTAATGGCTAATTTCGGACCTCCCTTCTTAATAAATTCATTGACGATCCCATTTTCTCCAGCAGCTTTATTATTTTTTGTTCTGTGAATAGCATCTTTGACTTCCTCCAAAGATGGATCTCGCACCAGAGGATCAGGTCCATGAAACTGCACATTCTCTCTTATGATATCATCATCGCGATCATCTTGGTTGAGGGTTTCATGAAAGTGCTCCGTCCATCTGGCAACAACCTCATTTTCATCACTTACCTAATAAATCGCCTGTCTTACTTTTGCACATATTCAGCTTTGGTTTGAATTCAGCTCTGATTCGGTTAGCTTCTCTGAAAAACTTTCTACTTTCATTCTCAACTCTTTGCTCCTCCATCTCTTGTACCCGTCTCCTTTCGAGTTCCTTCCGCTTACTTCTACAAAGTTTTGTGGCTCGCATTCGTTGGATTCTATACTCTTCGCAATTTCTGCGAGTACCCGTTTGCAGCTTCCTCTGCCTGGCCTCATTCTTTATTTTTATGGCTCTTTCACAATGATCGTCAAACCACTCATTTCTTCAGAAAACATCAATATTGACCGATAATATCGTTTCTCTACA
This sequence comes from Apolygus lucorum, assembly GCA_009739505.2. NCBI lineage: Eukaryota > Metazoa > Arthropoda > Insecta > Hemiptera > Miridae > Apolygus > Apolygus lucorum. The sequence continues at coordinate 13,086,881 of CM019174.2, forward strand.
TCAATATATCGATATATTGCACATATCGATATATCATTGTCATCCTTATAATATAATCGTATATTATACGAGTATGTGTCTAGATTAGGTACAAAGGGAGAACATTTCTGTCATGCAGGACATGACAAATATCACAATTTATTGAATTTAATTTATTTTTTGTATTTACTTACAATTTGATTGGGGTAGGTACGAACGTTTTGATACGCAGGACATGAAACCTCGTAAAAACAGGATATGGAACAATACGTGTTATGCAATGCATACAGACCACAATCATTGAAATTCGAGTAATTACAGATTTGAAAATTAGAAATACAGATCTGTACCTGTCAAAGTTCATAATGATAACAGTGACCAAGTACTGCTTCGAATCAATCGGTTGGTAAAAATATTTGATCGCTTTTGTCACGAGAGACAACTTACCTCGGTGACATGAAGGGAGCCAAGAACGCTCTGACTGATGAACATAGCACCCATATAAATTCAAAATCGTAGTCGGCATCTAGACAATAAGTCTTTGGTTTTCTTGACGTTTGAAGAAATCTATTGAAAAGAAACTTATTGATTGGTTTAGTTTTGGGGAACAAAATGCGAGGAAGCAGATGTTTTCAACACGTTGGACGCGGATTGCGTCTATGGGTCTATTTGGAGAGGCAGTCCGGAACAGTTCAGAACCAAACCAGAACTGAAAAGGTTAGGGGATAGAGGCAAATGGGCTCCTCCGAACCGTTCAGGACTGCCTCTCCAAACAGACCGTATGTCACCAAATCCCGGGGTCCCTGTGGCAGGCCGCATCAATGTCACGCAAACACCTTTCGCAAAAGGTTCAAGAATATCTGCTCCTGGTCTCTATTTCTCGGTTACCGCTCTTTTCTAGCTGTTTTTTGTGATAGATGAACTGTTTATGAGACGAACGGTTCAATCCAGAGCTGAATCGATCGAGGTTGAAGGTCATGAGCAGTTATCAAAATTACACCTCATCTTTGCGCGCTTCGCGAAGACCAACACGTGGACCAACACGTTTTTTTCCGCGTTCGACGTGTTAATAGAAACCAAGGACTTGATTTACGAGTATTGACTGCTTTTATTTTGGGGAGCTTCCTACAACCCTCTGATTGTCAGTTTCAACCCTGCGAGCAAAAGATTTTAATGATACCAATGACTTTACTGCCTACTCTCCCACTACAATTGGAAAACCAAAGTCCTAATCCAGAGAATATTACTTAATAATGTTGTGTATGGCACTGCAGGGTAAAAACAGATGAAGTGGAATGGATGGACTTCAAACAATACTGCGTTCTGTACAATTGTTCACTTAAATCTGCAGTGCCTTTACATTATTTAGACAATTAACGTAGAGGTTTTCTTTTGAAACTTCGACGCTATTAAAACTGACCTCTGTGACTCAGTGTATTCATCCGAGAACAATAAAATTTAATGATGAAACTCTATAATACAAATAATACATGGAAAACAGAAGATTCCTAATAATAAATATCATAAATACGCTGGTTCTTATTTGTCCCAGAGATCCATTTCTTTCATTTTCGTTTGAAAATACCTATCGAGATCGTTGGCGCATTTGTAGTACTCGGTGTGTTGACGGTTGTAGATTCTGCAGTTGTTGAAAATTCGAAGCATGTCAGCTATGAAGAGGCGGCGAGTCGTGTAGTAACCGGATTTCAACCTTTCGCCCATCGTCTTCAGATCTGTCGAGAAAAATCGATGAATTGATGTATTTGGTGAGCGAATTAATGACGAATAAGGTTTATTAAAAATGTACCCTACAATGGGGTATTTCAGTCAATTTTTTTAATTTTTTTTTCTTTTTTCAAAAGAGTAAGGCTCAGGAATAACGGTAATCGGGTCTGTTCGTTGAGAAAATGTTTTTAAAAAATCAGAGAAGCTAAGGAAAGTTGAAGATTTGAATGGTGTGACGTAGCTAGCCAACTGTCTTTGAAAAAAGTATCCATGCACAGAAACCCTTGGAGGACGTCTTGGATACTACAAAATACTACTCACACACGCGCGCGGCGTAGTCTGTGCCGTAGTCCTTGCCTAGTGTGTGTGTATTTATAGCGGCCCGCCTTTTTCAAACGTGTGATCTCTTTAATTAATTTTTCTGACACATGTTATAGTATCATTGGGCTTAAAGTTGTAGTATATAGGTTTTCAAGGATGCTGAATCTAAATTTGAGGTCAAAAACCTGAATGTCCAACTCACGAAAATACCCCATTATGAGGCTAGCTGAAAAACTTGGGAAGACAAGAATTTGTTCTGACGATTTCGCACGTGGCTTCCCATTGCCTGGGGTTGGGGCGAGGGGGGGCTGAGCTCGGCTTGCACGAAAATACGCTCCTGAGGCGACCCTCGAACTCACGGCCCCTCATGGCCGGTCTGAGACTCGTCGCTGTGAGATGCACGGCGTAACGAGCACGACCACAGCTGACCCCCTAACAGGGATGTTAGATTCTGTGGTGTTACTTACCTTCTCAGTTATTATTATTATTAATTGGAGTTTCCATGGCAACCCGTTTTTATACCACGTCAGTGCAGTTTAATAAAACACTTACTTTTCTTGACATGTAAGTCGCGAGTTCTTTTATTAGTTATAATATTAATTATACATTTTCCATAACACCACAGATTCTTCAAAATGAATCGATTTAAATCGAATCGATCTTTTAACCTTCTGGTACCCGCGCCATTTCGCTTTTCAATTCACACCGCGTGGTGGCACCCATGCCGCCCATGAAAATGAAGTTTTAACTGCCCAAAGTCATTATTGTAAAGGTTGTTAACAGCTGTGTCAATATGCTAGGTAAACCACCTGAATCAAACTTACTATAATTTTATAGTTTGTATGCTCATAAACCAAATAAATAGGTACCTACCTAAAATCATAAACAGCCAACTTTTTCCAATGAAATCGACATGATTGTTTCCTCAACCAAATTATCGTTATCGCAGTACAGATGGGTTCTATATTCATTAGCGCTCCCAGGGAGGGAGGAGGGAGCAAGTAAAAACTTGCGTCTCCGTGCACCGCCTCGAGGGATTCCGAATGCACTCTGACGGCAGTTTTGTGAATCAGGACTTGGATAACAGTGATAAATGTTTGATTAATAATTTTTGTTGTGTCGTCCGTTTGCTATTTGTGCTGTCCCGTTTCAAATAATTCCGTCTTCTCATTGCTTTATTCATCCGGCTCGTTCTCTGATTTCTTTCTGGCTCGCTGTTCTGTTCAAGTGAAATAAGGGTCACTTATTGCTCGGCATGTCAGAGACACTTTTTGCTCGGCATGAGTCGTAGAATCCCAGTGTCAGTTACGTGAGTTTAACACCCCGTATAGAAAATAGTAAATCGTTGTGCGATAATTTTCACCTTTCTTACATCATGAATCTACAGTCGAAATTTACTGAATTGATTGAATTTTTAATCAACTAGTTAAATGTTGTGATATTATACTTTGGAGGTCTACCTAGTCAAATCACTAAAAATAAATACACTTTTTCTATATTGCTTGTGTATTTGTATTATTCGTTTTCGTATTCCTACATTCTTCTAACTATCGCTTTGCAATAATGTTATTGATTCGCAGGAGCAAATAAGGTTTGGTGTAGGTATTTATATTATCTTGTATCCTATAAGACAAGACAGTGGATTGGATATTTTTGTCTTTAATAATTAAGTCCCTTCTGGCAGTAGCTCATTTAGGAAGAGCTCTCTGAATACATTCTATTGATCTGAATCGGTAATATGAAGTGATAACTAGGCTGTTACACCTATATTAGAACGAGGGGATAAAGAGACGTTGGGGTTAGAGAGAAGAAATTTAGACAAACTTGGAGAAATTTCAAAACATTTTGAAAAGAAGGAAATTAATATTTATCTTGCCTCAAAACAGTACTCCTTTATTGCCGTTACTTTCCACCTACTTTCTTTTTGACATCTATTTGAGCCAGAATGAATCTTCGTGATTAAATATTAGGACCGGTAGTTGAGACCTTGAGTTGGGCTTTTTTTTCTCTATCATTGATAAAATAATGATTGTACGTGGAAATATTCCAGTCTTTCGGTGCCTCATGGGAAAAATCAATAAATTCAAAATCAATAAATTTCGATTTCACCACAAAGAAAATGCTTTATCTGTTTGTTATAGAATGCAAATTGCCGTTCTGACCATTTTCCCATTCATAATCCCTTAAACATTAACTTACACCCTACTTCACATCCTCGTTCCTTTACTCACACCTAGTAATTCCCGCAAATCACATGCCTATGATTTATTTTTCTATCTCATTGAACAGTAAATAATGCCTAATACAAAAATGATCAACTCTCGCAACATCATCTCCGGTCATCATCATCCACGACTTCACCGTCATAATCACTAAGTGTTTGGCATAGCTCCGGTCAAGACATTAAAATTTGGAGAGTTTGAGTTGAGGTGAACTTTCTCGCAGCTCCGCAAGAGCGCATTCGGAATCCCTCAGGGCGGTGCACGGAGACGCAAGTGCAAGTAAAAAAAGCCAATCAATTTTTTTATTCAAGAACTTTTATCGGAAAAAAAGCCGGAAAACTGAAAAAAGTCTGGAAAACTCGATATTATACTACCTTTCAAAAAAAGTAAAAAGAAATATATATTTACTTGAAAAAAGTACGTAATTGAGTATTTTTGAAAGTAATAACTTTGTAATAACTGGTTGGCTAACGTGCCGCTCCGTATTCTACTGCGCACTAGCCAGATTGCAACTGATAACGCTGGCCCGACGTTTGACTCGGCAAGGTGAAACCAGCGTGATCTCTGGATAAATGTGGTAACTAACAAATAGCACAACTAGCAAACAGCAGTACTAGACGTTAGGTGTCAGACCGGCGCTAGTTCTCCCTGGCTCCACGGGGAGCGCAGGATAATTGGGATGACCGACGTTACCGATAAATTTGATGTTAATGAGTGATTGACAAGGCGGCCCAAGGAGTGCAGCAGTGCAGCAGAGCAAATTATAGACATTAAACAAGACTTCGATAGTTAAATAAGTTTGAGATCAAGATAAGAAACGTTTTTTTCTTATCTTGATCTCAAACTTATTCTACTATCGAAGTCTTGTTAATCACGCTTTAACATCAATTGGACCGCGTTATGCGAAAATACCTCTTAAGTGACAAAATACTCGTACCTATCGTACCTACAATACAAATGTACCTACCTATCGTTGGATTCATCTCGCCAAGTAGAACCGATTTCTTTGGGTACTTGCGCCCTCCTTTTGTTATGAAATGGAACTATTTCCTAATATAGATACTTACTAAGCGACATTCGGTAAAAAACGCTGCAAATTATTACACAATGGTTTATTATTTTTCTATATAGATCACTCGTCTACAAAATCACCAACCATCCAATATGAAGAGAAAAAAAAAATAAATAAAAAAAATTAAAATTTTTTGAGTTAGGGCGTTTTCAAAATTTCAAAATTGATTTTGGAACCCTTAGAAGTGACCTACATCAACCAAAAGCTTCGGGGCACAACTAGACCCCAAATGGAGCCTACATACCAAATTTCATCAAAATCGGTCAATGCTAAGAGGCAAAAGTGCCGCGTACGGCGGACGGCGGGCCAAATTTTTATTAGATTTTTGGATTCTACGTACCTTGAAACGTAAACCATCAAATTTTGCGGGGTGTTAAAATTTTTTTTTTCTTGGTCGATTCCAAAGGTTCATTATTGAAAATAATAAACCAAAAGGCATTTTGAATTTCACAATTCCCTACGACACACCATGAGAAAGTTATGTAATTACCAAACAACCGACACATGAATGTTGGTGATTAGTTTGGATTTATGTATATATTTCCCTGGAGCAACTGCAAGGGCCTCATTTTACTGTTTCGTATTATGTATTTTCGTAGGTATCTCTTTCGTTGAAACAGCTAAATTAATAAATTCGCAGTGTATGGGCAAGCTGGACTCATTTTTCTTTTACTTAGGTACTGATTACTGATGTACTCGTGTTTTCTTTCCACCTAAAATATTCATTCGAAAATTTTTGATTTTGGAAGCCTGTTCCCTTGATTAGTATGATTTCAAAGGGTAAAAAGATCTTCGATCTTGGCAAGAAAGGGAGTTCAAAAACTCGTGCCACAACCATCAATATAATTTGCTTACCTATCCACTGGAAATGTGTGTCACAACCCAACTTGAATGACTTACAAAGCATGCTGCATCTAATTCCCAAAGTAGACCAGCCATTTTATACATCTTTGATTTCCGGGGAAGATATAGAGGACGATATAGATAGACTCAAAGGGCGGCTGGATTTTGAAATAGAAGTAGAGTAAGAAGAACAAGATCAATGAAAGGTTTACTGACCATAGTCTTTGGCTATATTCATTTACCATAGCCTGACAAATTTGATACCTCACACATTTCTTTTTAATATTCTCCAGTATTCACATTTTATTATAAAATCTATTATAACAATATGGTATAAAATAAAATATCATTATTATATTTATTTATTTAAAATTGGATATAATTACAAAATATTCGCAAGTGTTTATACTTTTCGCTCTTCATTATCTAATAAGAAATCAAAAAGAACTACCTAAGCTGAATATTCCATCCCCATTGTGTGGCCAATCAAAGATGAAGTTATAAAAGAGTTATGTAATAAAACAAGGATAATATATCGATACCTTAAAGCACAAAGGCGCTGTGTCCATCCATCTTCCACATTTTTCATTTTCTTTGAATTTCAGAAAAACTCAAATTCAACAAAAGTTTTACTTACCTTCTTGACGATTATAGCTTGAAAATGTATTGAATAAATTAAAGAATCAAGTGTGGAAGCCATTATTATAGGAATTGTGCACTGGCGATACTTTCTTTTGCGTTTTTCTCAAAACTCCGTTTTTGGACATAGCGCCTTTGTGCTTTAAGGTATCGATATTATCATTACGTACCATTGTACAATGTGTAAAATGATACAAAGGGCTGGCGCTTAGTCCTCTTAGTTATAGATATACCTATGCAATATTGTAGATCAATGCAATTATTCTAATAAGCGATAAATTGGCGGTTGTTTGGTTTTTGCGCTCCAATTATCGGTAACGTCGATCATCCGAATTATCCAGCGCTCCCCGTGGAGCCAGGGAGAACTAGCGCCGGTCCGACACCCAACGTCTAGTAACAGCAGTAGATCCCACCGTCCGGGAATCAAGAATGCGCGCATAAATACGAAAACTAAGGTCGAGGCGGCACGGGTGCCGCCTATGCGTGTACCGGAAGGTTATAAAAGAATCTATAAAAAATCGATGCAATTTTTTCAAAAGTATAGATTTTATCAAGAATCGATACTTTTCAATTAAAAGTCATACTTAAATGATTACCAAAAGCTGGAGCTAACTTTTGATCCCTATAGGTATATAAAAAGTTTACTTAATTTTTTTTTTTGAAAATTTATGTCACGAAAAAGGTGCATCCTTTCTGCATAAATGATAATCAACTAATTTTTCTTCATGAACTGGGGATAAGATAATGACGTCATGAATTATCAGGATAGGTTGAGGTGGTGGTTCTCATTTTGTGATCATTAGGTTGTAATAATCAATGATCTTCATCAATTTTCCTTCCCCATTGAAGTTGTGTTGGTTGTTAACAATAATTTATTTCCATTAACCAGCTAATGAAAAGAATCGGACCGATTCTCGATTTTTTGAATAAATTCTCCGACTTTTCAGGGGAAAAAAAAATTTAAAAATATCGAGTTTTTTCCAAAACAATCGATTTTTAAAAAATAATCGATACTTTTTGCCATCCCTACCCCCAAAGTCGTCAGCAATGACCGAACAAATTAATTCTGATACAAGTAGCTCAGCTATGGAACGACAATAAACTTGTTCAGAAGCTCTGAAACGCAAAATTATGAAGTAAAGTAAAAAACGTCTGCCCAGTGGGTGTGGCACATAGCTTCCCCGTATCCATAACCCGATTGTATAGATGATCCGATGCATAGTAGTTAATCTCAAAACACCAATCTCTAAGTACCTTTCACTACCCTCATAGGGGACTATCTACACGCTAATCTGGACAATCCTAGAATATTTCACCAAATTCGGATGAAAAATTAAGTGCGTAGATGTATGTGATTGGATCAAAAAAATACTTAGCCTCGGCTGGGATTCGAACCTGGGACCCCTGGGGGACAGTTCTATGGCTACCTCTGAGCTATTGAGGCCTAGTAATGTAATGAATAGGATTTGAGATTCTCACAGACCATTCCCTCTATGAATGAATCTCTCTACGAAAAACCATTCTCTATGATTTTCATAGGGGACCATCTAAACACTACTCTGTAACTTCCCTGAAAACTTCATTGAAATCGGATGGAAAATGTAGAAGTTATGGCCGTTACAAGGAAATTCGCGTTTGCGCATGCGCAGTGGCTACTATCAGTCCAAAGGTGATGATTTTCATAGGGGACCATCTAAATAGTAATCTGTAACATCCCTAAAAATTTCATTGAAATCAGATGGAAAATGTGGAAATTATGGCTGTTACAAGGAATTCACGTTTGCGCAGTCGCTTCTATCAGTCCGGGGATGATGATTTTCATAGGGGACCGTCTACAATCTAATTCACATAATCCCTGAAAATTTCATAGAAATCGGGTGGAAAATGTGGAAGTTATGGCCGTTACAAGGAAATTCACGTTTGCGCATTCGCAGTCGCTTCTATCAGTCCGGGGATGATGATATTCATAGGGGACCGTCTACACACCAACCCGCACAATCCCCGAAAATTTCATAGAAATCGGACAATAACTTCGTATAGTTATGCGCGTTACAAGGAATTCATGACAGACAGACAGACACACAGACATGGAACCAAAATTGTTCAGAAAGGTCTAAAACGCAAAACGCGAGTGAAAATTTTGATTTTGGAGAACTTTTTTTTTCATCCTTGAAAAGTGAAAACAAAGCTTCCGCTACCTTGGTAGACTCGGAAGCAAAATGTAGATTATGGAAGACCCAAATTTCCTTGACCTGCTGCACGAATACAAAGCGCCTCTACCCCCAGTCTTGTGGTAGCAATAATTTATCTGTGGCGGTTGTGACGGAGTACCAGTTACTCTGTCACCTGATTCGTAATTCGATGGAGCGATTCTTCCGCTCTATCGAATCACTATTCAGGGATAGCCCGCCAGTCTAATTCCGGACACCGATCTGTAAGTACATTATTTTCATACTAGATCACTTCCCTTAACCTCGTGGTTCAAATCCGAAGATATAATAGGTAAACTCTATTGATACTTCTTTCCCCCCTCACATATAGATACAAGCCTCATTAATTATAGGATAATATATCTATTTATCTTTCCTACATCAATTTGTATCTTTCATTCATCATCCCTAGTCCTAGGTTGATCTCCAACAAGGAATAGGTATTCAAACGAAACGTATAGTTCTCTAGAGGTAAAATTTAGCAACGATGAAATTATTCTCATTAATTAATCAGATTCTCCAGATCCCCTAGAACAATACTGTTTCACGGTACTAACTTTATGGAAGGAAAATTTTGGTCATTATAATTACCCATGGGATATTTGATGCATTCGAAATAATCCTGCGCATCTTCTTTCTTGACTGGTTCCAGGAAAGGCCAGGCCAATTTGTGGTTTTTTATCTGTGAAAATAAAATGCACGTCAATCAACGTAAATACAAATCAAGGGGGTCTCAGTCGGTCGCCATTCCTTCCTCGTTACGGGTTAGTCTAATCTCATATGAAACGGCGCCCGGTAGTTGGTCTGGATGTCTAGAAAAGTGGGAATTGCTATTATCCGAATGACGTCACACAAAATCGATGTATCGATTCTTCAACTAATTGAACGGTTATTCGAATCTAGCTCAAAGGTGGCCATTTTGCCTTCCTTTGACATCAGTTGTTAACAAGGATTGTATGTTTTTCATTATTCAAATCTGTGCAGTTATTAGTTGCTCTTCCCGTTCCAAAAGCGGTATTTAATTTTTTGGTTTGGCAAAAGTGATCAGAAACAGTGTGGAAAGACAAGAGAACTATCCAAAAAAGTAGAATATCGGCCTTTTGGCGTCGCTGCTTCCCAACATTCCAGACAACCATGATTTTCGATAAACTGACACTTTTATAACCAGCTTCAAATTATCTAGTTCCACTTGTGATGTCGTTCGACTTCCGTATCCTGTGTTGTGGTTCTCTTTAGCTTTCATTTGTACAACAGTTTTCTTTTTCATCAGTACTTGCTTGTTTTCCCAGGAAATATCTAAAGATCTACTCATCCGAATAGAGAACGGCTGGTGTCAAAATTCTCAGGATGAGGTCTACTTTCGATTAGAAAAAATCAAGCGCACCCCCCCCCCCCCCATTATTTATGAACACACCTTACTACAGATCTACAACAAACAGACAATGGGGGTTCGTAGGTACAATAGTTATAAAATTTACCTTTGAAAAATACCGTCTTTTCTCACAATGGTAGGTATTTGGTTCATTACGGTTGCCTGCATTTAGTTGTTGCATCGTATAAGTTCGTGTATCTATCTTATAGGTTTGATCTGTACTTCCTTGTTTGTGAAGTCTGTATGTCCATGGTACATAGAAACAAAACACCTACTCTAAACTATCCCAGATGCTATCTAATTAAAGCCTACTGCGTAAATTATAAAAATATGGTACCTACATGTTTTAGCCAAATTTAGTGCAGAACCTTCAGTCATAGGTAGGTATAATACAAAAGTTATATTATCCCTAGCAACATGAGCTCGGCGCTTTGGAGTGTCGAAAAGGCGTGTTTTTTTTTCAATTACGTCGTATACGAGGCTCTGCGGCCATTCGTTCACACGCAGCCCAATAAATATTTGCTTTCCTAAACCAGATGATTTCGTCGTCTCCAATCTGTTCTCTTATGTCTTGCAGTGCAGGACATGTGTCTAAATGCTGGGACGTCATATCTTCAGTGTGGCAAAGTGTACAGATTGGACTGTCATAGACACCGATTCTGTTTAGATGCTTGGCCAGGAAGTCATGCCCAGTCTGAATCCTGAAACAAGCCACACTTTGCCTTCTGGGCAGTGTTTTAGGTGTGGGATTATTCAGTAGGGTGGCCCATTGCTTTCCAGCTGCTGCTCTCTCATGGCCTTCTCGAGCTATTGACTGTATCTTGGCATCGACCAGGCGTTTGGCTGTGCTGTATGGGAGAGGAGCATCTGGCTGCGGCAAAAGTGACCCTCTTTTGGACAACGCATCTGCTTTTTATTTTCCCTCTATTTGGCAATGTGAGGGAACCCACTGCAGCACCAGTTGGGAGCCCCTCATCAACAACTTCTCAATGGCAAGACGGCACTCGAGGACCAGGGCGACATCAGTCGAAACGTTGCTTGTGAGCGACTGAATGGCAGCTTGTGAGTCGACAAAAATCACGACTTGGCGATCGCCCCGCACAAGCAGATGCTCCACAGCAAGCTTCACTGCACAGACCTCTCTCCTCAAAGTTGCTGGAGAGCTTTCCTACAGGGTGTGAGGTTTCAAAGATTGTGCAGCATACCCCGGCCCCTGCATTGGATCTTGCATCTCTGGTTGAGCCGTCTGTATAGATGCGCAGCCCATCCTCTTGTGGGTACCATGGATGCAGGGTTTTCAGGAACACAGTCCTAAGCATAGCTGTAGGCGTTCTCAGCTTGTCAACAGACTCTGTCAAGGTCAATGATAAAAGGCGTGTGACCGTCCCACATCCCCCTTCTGTATGACACTCCCTTGTCCCCATTCTGTGTGACACTGCCGTGTCCCCCTCCACCGTAACGTTTTTGGTGTAGTTACCCTATGGCTAAAACATGTTCCATGCTAAAAGTCTACCTTCAAAATGTCTGTACTTACTGCGTTTAAAGCGACCTTGAGTGATTTGTGGAGGTTTTCAGGGTGGCTCGTTTCTTCCTGGAGTCGAGAAACCCGCGTTGGACGCATTGCTGGTTTCCACCCAGTTGCCCTGTTACATACGGTAGATCTGTTAAATCAAACTTACAGGAGGAAACACACAGTGGTAGTTTAGGAATCTCTTCCAAGTGATAACACTCTGAAGGGATTCACCAGTGGTGTCTACTTCATGGTCACTGGTTGTTACGTCGTTTATTTATTTCATATTACATTCCCTTCTTTTGAGAGGTTTGACTATTTTAGAAAACAGTTTAATTGTATTGGGAAAAGGTTTATTTCAAATGGAAATTGCTGTATACTAGGAGCCAAAATGTACCTGATTCCAGGAAGAGATTCTATGGGGATGCTGCTTTTAAGACCCTCTTTGAAGCACGTGAGGCCAGGATGTATCTTCTCCACCATATCCTTCTTCTCGTCAATCAACCTCTTCAACACCTGGAAATCGACGAGACATGACAACACATATAGTCTGCCAAGTGGGCGTGGCACATAGATTGCTCGTATCCATAACACGATTGCATAGATGATTCGATCGTTAATAGATTTAGTAATAGATTGTAGTGGTTGGTATGTTTTGACTATCTCACAATTTAAAATCAAATCTAGGATTTTAGCTTTTAGCGAACTTTCAAGAAAAATGAAGCTGTAGCAATGGCCTCAAAATTTTAAAAATGGACTTTTGACATTTTATGTCTTTACTATGGCACATAAATGAAAAATCGTCACGCGGGGATCGTTACGCGGGGAGCGTTACGCGGAAATTTCTGATGATTTTCACGTAAAACCAATCGTTCCTAGGGAAAACTAACTTCCTCATTTTCCACCCCACAAAAATCGTTCACCACTCATTGGAAAGCTCTAAATTTATTAAACATAAGACATAAAATGTCTCTCGTGGTTGCGTACTTGTACGAAAGCTGTATCCACCGTTTGTGTTTTTTTTACAAAACTTTGTAAATCTTACTTTGTGTATCTTTGTAAATACTTACTCTTACACCCTCAATCACTGCCAAATAGGAAGATGGGATGTGCGTAACGGAGAAATGTACATAAAGAAGGAATATAACGTTTTTTCCTTGTCTTTGTAACAACTACTACCTATTTCGAACAATTTCTTCACTGAAATCCGTTTTGGAACATTCTGAAACGATCGCTGAAGAGTGTAAAAAAATATTTCTTTGAAAATTCGCTTATTAATTCAAGCAGCATGAATTGGAGGTGTGTCGGTCAGGAGTGAACGTATTGAAAAGACCTTATCTTCAAAACGACCTTGTCTGAACTGAACGGGTAGTCAAAATGAACACCGGGTTCGTTCGTAGTGCAGTTCTAGAACTTGTCCGGAACTGGAGGAGTTCTGAAAAATGGCCGGCCAGAATTTCGAACTGTCTTCTCGGATTTTCTACACTGCGAACGCTACCATGAATAGGAACTGCTGTACTTAATCTGTTATCGCCTAACCTTCTCCTTCACTGTGATAAAACCCTGCAAATTATTACACAGTGGTTCATTATTTTTCTATAATTCAGTTTGAAACAGAAAGGTCCTAGCAGCAAAGCATTGCTATTTGTTTGTTGGTTGCTAGGGAAGCACAACTGATTGACATGAATCTCATTTCGAAGAAATAAACATTCTGATATATTTAAAGTCCAACCTTCCTCATATGGACCAAACTGTCGATCCTACAGAACTATGGGTGGTCTCATTTCATCCTAAAAATTCAATTTTATTTAATATAAAGTATAAAATATTAAATATAATATATTAAATAGGTAGGTACTTAACAGATATACAATACCTATATACATAAAACGCCAACCGTACGTATGCACGGAGTGGTTGGAGGGGGAGTGGGGAGAGTCGGCGTAATCGGAGCCGGGAGGAGTTGGGGGCGGGAGGAGTTGGGGGCGGGAGGAGTTGGTGGCGGGAGGGGCCGGAGTTGGGGGCGGGAGGAGTCGGAGGGAGTGGGTGGAGGAGAGAGTCGGATAAATCGTTTTTGCCTACTTTTAGTACCTAGGCTTTTCAGCTAGTTAAATATAAAATACAATTTTGTGGAAGAACAATTATTAAATATTACTTAACTTTAATTCTCTTTTATATTAAACTAGCTGAAAAGCCTACTAAAAGCAGGCAAAGACTATTCCTCCGACTCTCCTCCCGCCACCAACTCCCTCCGACTCCTCCCGCCCCCAACCCCTCCGACTCCTCTCGCCTCCGACTCCTCCCGCCCCCAACCCCTCCGAATCCTCTCGCCCCCAACCCCTCCGACTCCTCTCGCCCCCGACCCTTCCCGCCCCAACCCCTCCGACTCCTCTCGCCTCCGACTCCTCCCGCCCCCAACCCCTCCGACTCCTCTCGCCTCCGACTCCTCCCGCCCCCAACCCCTCCGACTCCTCTCGCCTCCGACTCCTCCCGCCCCCAACCCCTCCAGCCTACAACTCTCCCTCTGCCACGACCCCTCCGTGCATACGTACGTACGTACGTACGTACGGTTGGCGTTTTATATAATTAGATAGGTATTAAATAGGTACTAAATAAAAAACAATTATGTGGAAAAACAATACCTTTACATCGGTAGTTTTCAAACAAGAAGGACAAATGGTACCTGCCTAAGGACAGAGGCAAATTTTATTTTCGGGCTGTACGTACCTTGAAACTTAAACCATCGAATTTTGAAGGAGGGGTGTAATTTTTTTCTCGTTCTATTCCAAAGGGTATTTTTAGAATAATAAACCAAAATCAATTCTGAGTTATTTGCTATGAATGAATCTCCGAGGAAAAAAAAACTGGCTCCTTACCAAAATTTACAATAAGAAAGGAAGTTACTATTTTTTTTTGGTTTTAATTCATTTTTGAGAAATGGAATAAATGATTTATTTTTAATTGTTGTATCTCCGTTATTTATTCTAACTACAGAGCTTAGGCTGATATCAAACTTCAGCAAATTTAATCTACATATAAAAGTTACTTGGCATTAATTATTGAAATCATAGTACTTAGTTTAAAAAAAAACGACAAAAGTGGAACAATTTAATGGTTTTTAGCGCACTTCGTCAGTAACAGAGGGTTTTAACTTTGTAAATATGTACTATAAAAATTAAAAAAATGCCTGATGAGCCACGTAGCCGCCTGTTATTAAAGTTTCTTAAAACCCTCACCAGAGAGCTCCTTTGTAGGTGTCCGGAGTTCTGAAAACGAGTTCGAGAAAAAATTCGGAACGCCAGAACCGAGTTCCGAACTAGTCCGGCACTGTGTCCAAAAGTCACTGCGAACAGCGAACTCAGTTCCAGAACTCAGAATTCGTGCACTGCGAACCCTACTGCGCATGTCCGGGCTGTTCTAGAACTGTCCCGGACTGCACTACGAACGAAGCTACGGTCATTCATTCATCAACCCAACAATCGAGATTTACGGAAAAATTCCAAGAACAACGGCAGAAGGCCAACAAAACAAATTAATTGCCCCCATGTGATCATGAATACAAGAGAATTGAAGGAGAGACCAGAAGTAGGAGCAGCCATTTGGCACAAAAAAAAGGGCTCACCCTGAAGTAATACTCTACAAGTGGTTCCGGGGTGAGTCCTAAGCAGAGGGAGTGGGGTTTTAGTTGGTAGGCCCAATGCATGGGGAGTCCAACACTGTTGGGGTGAACTTCCCCTTCGCTCTTAAAGAGTTTCCCCACCCCCCCCCCACCCCCCAAAAAAAAAACGACCTGGATCTTTATGGATTTTTTTTTTTTTTTTGGTTCCAACGTTCCGACTCGTTCGGATTACCGACTCGCTCGTTTTTGTGACTTCTGACCAGTTGGGTGTTTGTCTTATGTGTGAACGTAATGTACGGGTGAACGGATTCAAAAGACCTGGTCTCTGTAATGAGTGACTGTTTGGGATTCGAATCCGCCAAATGACCTTGTCTTACTCACCTCTACCATGAATGGAACTTTTCAGTTTATGAGAGTTATAACACATTCATTACCTCTTTTTGGAGTCGTAACACTGACGACACCTCCGTGTAGACTATTTGAGGGTTGATTGTGCAATGCATGAAAATAGCACCGTCGTAGTACTTGATGAATCCTTGGTAAACCGATGGATCCAACGTCACGTTCTGGCTGAATCCTTGTTTTTTGAAGTAAACTGCAACAATAATACATCCATGTTTCAATCGACGTTGTCCGAGATATGTTGATTTCTCTTAAAATTTCTCTTCTCATAAAAAAAAGGGGTGAGATTCTTCAAATCGAGTAGATTCGTCTTGGATTTTTGGTCTCCCATTACATAAAAAAAAACTTTTATTATACTGCGTGTCCGAGAAAGATACGGCCAAACTTCGGGGGTCGGTTCTACAAGTAATTTTCAACAAAAAGTGCATAGTAGAATTTATTTGAGATGCTTCGTTTTCAAGTTATTTCACTTTTTGAGATTTTTTTCGTTCGACATTGTCTCGATTGCAATAGCTCCCTTAATCTTCATGCAAATTCAACTCTGATTACACCGTTGAAAAGAGGATTGAATTTCACATCACATCAGATGAGCTGCAACATACATTTTTAACTTCGCATCTAGTTGGACTATTTCTACTCCAAAACTTTGCAATGTTCGTGTTTTTTTAAACGAAATTCTTAAGAGATTTTCACTTATTTCCTTCAAAGGAAAATCAATGCGGTTTCCAGCAAAAACATCCTCAAAATCTCAGTTTTCCGACGGTATAATCAAGAAATGTTTTACAATGGAACTTAAGGAAGAAATTGAGAACGCGGAAAAACGTGAATTTTTTCAACTAAATCGACGATTTGTCGGGTCGGGTGGTCTCACCATTCAACCCCGAAGTCAAATCGTCGATTTCGTTGAAAACATTCACGTTTTCCCGCGTTCAAACACAAATTTCTCCCCAAAGTTTCATTGTAAAACATTTCTTGATTATTCCGTCGGAAACCTGAGATTTTGAGGATGTTTTTGCTGAAAACCGCATTGATTTCTCGACAGGAAATGGGTGCAAATGTCTTAAAAATTCCGTCCAAAAACTCAAAAATTACAGTTTTTTATTTTGGAGTTGAAACAAATTTAACTAAATGCGAGGTTAAAAATGTGTGTAGTAGCTCATCTGATGGGAAATTTAATGCTCTTCAACGGTGTAATCAGATTTGAATTTGCATGGAAGAAGGAGCTAGAGTCATTTTAGTGAGACAAGGTAGAACATACGAAAAAAATCGTGGAATAACTCGAAAACGAAGCATCTAAAAAAAATTCTACGAGGCACTTTTTGTTGCAAATAACTTGCAGAATAGACCAAAATTTTGAAGAATAGGTCAAAATTTTGACAAAATTTGATCGACTCTGCCTGTACAGGGGCGGGGAACTAGGGTGGCAGAGATGTATTTTCCACCTTTAGATAATTAGTTCTTGCAAGTGAATTGATTTCCAGCCATCAACTACGTAAGTCATCAGTTCTCTAAATTTGACAATTTCAAACGGCCGCCATTTTTGAAAGACGGGGCTTTGGAGTGGCAGCAATCCATTTTTTTTACTCACCTTGGAGGACATTTTAATAAAAATTGGTTTGTAGCTTTCAACTCGTAAGTCACCGTTTTTGGCCTCGGCTCCCAGTCTATGAAGTTTTGCCGTATCTTTATCAGGCACCCTGTATACTTCTTCAACTTCAGTATTTGTGCTTACCTATCGCATTTTTGTCGGCAAACGTCAGCAGGTTGTGTATTTTGATCCTGATGTGATATTCCTTCAAGTGGTTCATCATGTGGGCACCGTAACCTTTGAATTGGTCGCTGGTACGAACGGCGCAGAAAACGACTTCGGAAAACCCTTGGGATGAAAATGAACGGAAGCAAATCCCTCCAATCGGCTTGTTATCTTTGATAAGCGCCAAAGTTTTGTGTTTCCTAGACAAAAGGTAATAATATCAACATTTAAAAATAGTTACGTATCTAAAAAGCTTAACTCCTGTTATACTACCCATACTGTTCAGGCAAATAGGTGATGAGTCTTGGACTGTCCAAGACTCAAAGACTTCATAGATAATTTGTCAAAGTCCAATTTATTTTTTTTTAGTAGGTCGTGCCGACCGAGTGCGATAAGTGTCGTGCGTTAATCGGGTCAACTCCGACCCAAGTCGGGAATATTTTGTTACTCAATTTTTTATAGAATCAAATTTATAGACCCAATCTAAAAATCGGCAGAAAATCGATTTTTTAAAATAACGATACCCATCTCAAATACATATTGGGGTCCAGGTCAGGGGCGGCTACTGATAGGAGCATAGGCGCATGTGCACCCCCAGCCAATTAAAAAATCAAAAAAATCAAAGTTTGTTCCTCTTCGTTTGAAGAGAGGCTTGGACAGAAGACATGATCGTAGGTACTGTGCTAGTTGAATCTACGCGCGAAAACTGTGGCGGGAGCTCCCTCTTTTCTGACCAATCACACCCGTTTGGAGCATCACCTTTCCTCTGCACCGGTTCTGGGGAAAGTGACGTCATCTTGACATCTTTCGAGGGAGGCAGGCACGTGAGATTGACCAATCAGAGAGCAGGACATTTTCTCGTCTTGTGCAGAATTGGTTCGTTGCTCCCCCGTCAGAGAGCTCTGCAATCCGGATTTCCTTATAGAGAAATAAGTAAACAAACAAACCTGATGAGGGAATTCCGTTTTACGTTTTTGGTTTACTACCGTTTCGGTACACACCGTTTTGATCAAAGTATTGTGATTACTTAGGAGTGTTGTAGGTACGATGAGTAGTTTACATTAAAGTAAAGTAAACTATTTGCGTTTGTCGATTGTGGAAAAGTGCGACATTCGAGAAACTGGCAGCCCCTTGCTGTCTCTACCTGGACTCCAGCAGATGTTGAAATTTAAAAACCGTGCAGATTCGTACCGTAAGTTTTAATCTCGACTATTATAAGAAGATAGATTGGCTTTGTGGGTGTGAAGTGACTAACTGACAATTTCGCCTACTTTGTTCTACCAACCGAAATGAGGCTTGAGTTAAAGACGGCATAAGTGATCTCCCAATTATCCAAAAAGTTGAAAAACACATTGGCTGTCTCCCATAAGAACGCTCTGGGAGATTTGCGTATAGCGTGTCGTCAAAATATAATGCAACAACTCGACAGTGCACATCGTCATAAGATCGAAAAATAGTTACATTTTTTATCCCGAATCATTGATTGTACCAATCAAGTTCTGTGGTGTTTTCGAGCTAGCCGTGCGTGGGCATGATGAGAGGGAAGATTCTTCAAATCTCGGAGTTTTCAAGGGGCTCGTTAATTTTTCTTCCGAACTGGATGATGTTTTGAATCGTCACGGGCAAATATACATTTAAGTTATTGCAATTAGATGGATGAATTTCTTGGGTTTAAACCTTTGATGATTAAGTACCTACCTATTTCAGAATTTCTGTTAACCACTAGAGAACAACCAGGTTGAGGATGAGCAGCTTAATCGTATTTGGTGCTTTATTCCAGCGACGGGCAGAAACACCATCCGGTCCAGCGGATGTGGAGTTCTTGACACGGCACTTGCGTGCCTCGTCAAGTAGCACCGGCGAACACAAGATGCTGCGTAAGGAATCCCTGGTGGAGACTGGGGGAACCACTCGCTCTCCAGGGTTGTGGCTGGGAGCACTCAAAAGTGGCTCCCAGAAATCCACAAACTCCTGAAGAGGGGGCTGAACTTGATCTTCCCCAGGCTCCTCCAGTACCTCCGCAGCTACACGTGCTGGATGCTTCCTCCACAAACTCTGAACCCGGTGGTACTCCCGCCGTCTTGCTTGCTTCGCTGCTCTGCGACCTCCACGCAACACCACTCTGGGAGGAGGTCTCCCCTGGTGCCGCGTCACGGTCGCATCCCCAACCCGCGGGAAGATTCTCCCTAGATAGGCTGCAACCTCGTCCTCCAGGTTGTCCAGCCCTTCAGCAGCCCGCCTCGCCAGATCCTGCAGGTAGGTGCTTTCATAGCCTTCAATACGACCCACCTGCCCCCCGAGCCTCAAGACTTCGGTCTTCAAATCGGCAAGAAGACCGGAGGTCCCGGGGGAGGGATACTGAATGGCAGACTGCTGGTCCACGCCAGCAATAGGAGATGCGGGAGAAGCCCCACCGCTATTTGCCAAGATAGCTTCCTGGACAAGCTGCTTATAGTGGGGCTTCAGGCGGAGGTTCTTGATGGCAATGACTGTGCGCGTGGGAAAACGTTCGCTTAAATAAACATTTATATTACGTACCCCATTGCGCACAGCCACCACCTCATCTGCCGCCATCCTACGCAAATCCTCGGAAGCATACCTTGGCTGCACTCGTTCAACATTAATTTCATCATTTGCAGCAACAGGATGCTTCCGTCTGACGTGGACACCAAGGCCAGACCTGGAGGTGAATGCCCGCTCACAATGGGCACACTGGTGGTCTAAAGAGGCTGTGGAAGAGGAAGAGGGTAGGGATGATGAGGAAGAGGAGGAGGGTGAGGATGGCCGACGCCCCTGCCTGGGGCGCCTCTGAGCGCCTCCCCTAATACCCCGCGAGCCAATGGGCTGGCGGGGGTTATGAGGCCGGTGTTGTTGGTTTTCCATAACTGGGGAAGCGCGGGATTTTCAGGGTCAGGGAACCCATTGACAGGGGTCCCCTCCCTAATCGCCAGAGGGTCATTCAGCCACCCCTGGAACTTCAAGAGGGGTCCATCAGGGAAACCTACTAGGACCACCTCTAATTATCCCAGGGGGCCCGGGTTGTGCGACGGGGACGCATGACCTTGACTTGGGTAGGGATAAGAAGGGCTCCGAAGAGATAAAAACACCCTCTATTACCCTACCCCAACAACCCAAAATGTTTCGTGTCTATTGCACCTACGTATTTAGTACCGTTTGCAATTTTAAGATGAAAAAGTTACCAAGATTTATCCCATTTGCATATCGTTGAAATTTCTATTTGGCAGAGAAAATCACCTATTCTGTCCCTTCTCCATAGCCTCTCCTGATCTCTGTGCACCCCCTGAGTTTCGGGGCAGAAACACTGGTCCAGGTGCACTATGCAAGAACCCGCCAGAAAATATTCATTTTTTATTTCTTCATCATTTTGACTTGAAATGGGAAACTTGGGAAAGCAATCGAAACGAGAATTATTTCCAAGTTGCTCTTTCAATTTATTATTGTTGCACCAGTAGTTCAAGTTCAATAGGGTGTGCGCCTGGGTAGGAAAAACTGTTTATTGTTATTTTTAATCTAAGCTAGACCTCATCCTGAGAACTTTGGTACCAACCGCGACCTTCTAGCGTGTGTAAATCTTTCCCAATGAATTTTTAAAGTTTCAACCGTTTATGACGTCACAGTGGGCTGGGGGTCCCGCCCAGGCGAGAGGGGCGCGTGACGTCATAAACGGTCGAAACTTTGAAAAATCATAGAGAGATCTACTCACGCTAGAAGGTCGCGGATGGTGCCAAAATTCTCAGGATGTAGTGTACTTTCGATTAAAAATCTTAAAAAAATCAAGGCGCACCCCCCATTGACAACCAGAGTTGGCCAAATGGGGAATTTGCCTCACATTTTTTTATTTTTTTTTTTCGAATGAGGGTTTATTTTTATGGAATAAAACCATAGTGAGCTGCTCGAAAACGCATCCAAAAAATTTAGAGAATTTAAGGAAGATGGAAATTTTAAATGTGGTGGCAATGTGTAAAGCTGGCCGTCCACTAGGTCGACAGCGCGGCGCGACGCGAAATTCCTAGGCTCCGTCCACTGGAGCGGATAAAATTTTTCGACCCGCCGTTTTGCCACGGTGCCTTCTCAGGAAAATGTCGGGCATAGGTATTATGTTTTCATCGGACGACGAAGAAATGTTCCTTTTAGTTGCAGCTTTGGAAGCAGATGAGGAGGACCGAATCGGTGGGAAAAGGAGAAGATTTTGGGTCCATCCAATAAAGAGGATGAACCTGGGGGAGCACAATCACCTGTTAAAAGATTTGCTAAGAGACGAGCAAAAGTTTATAAAGTATTTTAGAATGTCGAGGGGGAAGTTTTTCGAGCTTCACACATTGATTAAGCCTCGTTTACAAAAGCCGAACACTGACGAAAATGACCGAGGTCGACAATTTTTCGCTTCGCCCTCCGTCCACTAGGTCGACAGCGCGGCGCGGCGCGGCGCGACGCCACGCTCCAGAAGTCTGGAGAGCGACAGATTGCGAAAAAGTTTCGACCCGCGCCGCGCCGCGCCGCGCTGTCGACCTAGTGGACGGGCTCCCATTTATTTCCCATTATATTTCTAGAAATTTTTTTTCGCGTCGCGCCGCGCCGCGCCGCGCTGTCGACCTAGTGGACGGGCACCTTAAGAGGCAGCCATGTTTGAAACGTGACGGATATTCTACCAATCTGACTTCAGAGGAGGTTCTGTAGCGCTTACCACAGAAGCGGCACATACACGAACTTTTACCTTTCGAGTAGTGCGCACAAGAGTGCGCCACGATCTGGCAGGAAGAACCCTGACACAAAATTGACCAAAAGAAACAGTATTACTCACTTTTTTACAATACGATTCTACCTACTAGTTTATCAAGCATTATTATTCTTCATCTTCTCTTATTTAGTTTCAAGATTTGAATCACATTATTCGAGTAGCCATTTCACTGGATCGCTTTGTGTGGCGTGCTAGAACTCTGTCTGTTGTCGTTGCTTTCGCGTCGTTTTTTTTTTTTTTTTCGTATGACGTCAACAATACTCCTCGATTTTCGCGGTGTTTTGTAACAGAGGTTCACTTGTTTAGTCATTTTCTCCTACGGTAATTTTTTTCCGTTGGTTATTCCTAGTGTTAAACGTTATTCTAGGGCCCTATAATAGGATTTGCCTTGAAATTCCAGAATCTAAAATTGAGGCAAATTCCCCATTCATAACCATGAATATGATTAAGATTTTTAATCACAGGAATACGTTTCTGGACACAAAAACGTTGCATTGTTTTGTGTGTCGAAAATTTTGGAATGACCCCCAGAACTAAGACATATCCATGTCAATAGCTTAGATGTATACCTACGTAACCACGTAATTTTTTTTTAAATACATTTTTTTGAGCCCTAAAAAAATTGAGGACACTTACTTTCTGGAAATGCCTCGTAATTATAGTGCGCGAATAAGATTTTAATCCTATTATTCCTGTAATTAATCACAGATTTTCTATGATTATGACTTTAATCATACTTATAGTGCGTGAATAAAAAATTTAATCCTATTATTCCTGTGATTAATCACAGATTTCCTGTAATTAACAATGTATTCTTAATCATACTTTGAGATTACGATTTTAATCATGCTCTTACTGTGTGAATACGAATTTAATCTTGATCATAATCACAGAAACTGTTAAAATCTTAATCATAATCACAGAAACTGTTAAAATCTTAATTCTGTGTTAAAATCTTAATCATATTCATGAGCATGATTGACAATTGCCACCCATAGAAACGTTTGAAACCGTATCTTATTAAAAATCAGCTCGAATTTAGTAATAAATATCGAAAAAATAACTAAATATTCACAAATTAATCACTTTGATGAGGCCAGTAACGCCCAAAGGCGAAATCATGACCAATCTGTTGCCTGAAGCCATAACTACATTCTGGAGCTTCACCAATCAAAACACTTCTATGGCTCCCAGCTTTAGCTTTCATCCCAGTGCTATAATAGATGAATAAGAAAATGTAATGAAACTTGTTGGTTTACTCTAGAGACATTTTTTTTCTTCATATTGGATGGTAGGTGATTTTGTAGACGAGTGATCTATATAGAAATCAATCCGAAATCCTCCCGCCCCCTGCTCCTCCAGATCGGTGGCTACAGCTTTCGTACAAGTAAGCAACCAGGAGAGACATTTTATGCCCTTTCCCCTTCATATTTCCCTTTCGCGTAACGCTCCCCGCGTGACGATTTTTCATTTATGTGCCATGGTAAAGACATAAAATGTCAAAATGAATGAGACAAAACTAACGGGTCATAAACGAGTCGCGTGATGTAATCAACAGGCATGCTGGGTAGCTGTCGGAGGAATAAAGTGCGGAGGTTGAGAAGCCAAAGCATCGTCTGCTTGGAAACTGGAGAAGTGAGGGAATTGGAGAGTAGAACGACTTTGATTTGACCCTTCTCTTCGGCAGCTTTGGCTCTCTCGACCAGAGGCGTCGTTTCTTTGAACAAACTCTGAAAAATAGAATTGTGATTTTAATGTAGATTATACTTTCTAATTAGTAACTCCACCAGAATTATTATGTGTAATATACACATCGCACTACTTGAATACAAGGAACGCAAGTTCGTCGTGGGACACACATGAACGAGCTATCTGCTCTGGTAGCCACTAGAGAGCAGTTAAGTTGTTTCCCTTATAAGGTAAAAAAAACCTCTGTAAAAGCCATATCACACGAGCGATTTTTCAGCTTTTTTCCGCAGAAAAATCGCTGGAACGTGAAGAGGAAGAAGTACAGTGATTCAAGTATCCATGCAAGGGAAGAAGTACAGTGTTTCAAGTATCCGTACAGCGGGTTTTTAATTCCACTTCCCCACCCCCCCATAGCACGGCCTGCACCCTGGTGGAGCGATTTTTCTAGCTTTGGAATATTTAGAACGCGTTCTAATTTTTCTAGTCCACCATTTTGTGCGGGAAAAAAAGCTGGAAGGAAACCATTCGAAGGTTCTCCATCGATAAGTAATTTGTGGTTGTAGCATTCCTTGATCTACTAGTCGACGTCTCTTCAGTTTTCTGCAGTTTTCCGAGAGAAAAATTAATCAGTTCTTTGTTCATTTTTAAACCTCCAACAAGTATGCCGCCGAAGGATATAGTGAATAGGTCTACTAATGATCAAGGAAATAGGGTCCATTTTGAAGAATAATACGACAGGAGCACAAAAACTGAAGAAAACGAGATCGTAGTGACGCCACGGAGACAAGTAAAGTGATTACTTTTTCTGGGAGTGGGAGCGACGCTAAAACGTTGCTTCAAAATTCCACACTACTATAACCTGATCCAAAACTTGTAGTCACGTTAGAGTGAAAATCGCTGGCCGCCAGAATGCGCTCTATTCGCAGTTTTCTGTGGTTATTCTTCTTCAACTTCGCCTAACTTATTCTAACTTCCTCTTCACGTTCCAGCGATTTTCCAGCGGAAAAAAAGCCAAAAAATCGCTCGTGTGATATGGCCTTTAAGGCCATATCACACGAGCGATTTTTCAGCTTTTTTCCGCAGAAAAATCGCTGGAACGTGAAGAGGAAGAAGTACAGTGATTCAAGTATCCATGCAAGGGAAGAAGTACAGTGTTTCAAGTATCCATGCAGCGGGTTTTTAATTCCACTTCCCCACCCCCCCATAGCACAGCCTGCACCCTGGTGGAGCGATTTTTCTAGCTTTGGAATATTTAGAACGCGTTCTAATTTTTCTAGTCCGCCATTTTGTGCGGGAAAAAAAGCTGGAAGGAAACCATTCGAAGGTTCTCCATCGATAAGTAATTTGTGGTTGTAGCATTCCTTGATCTACTAGTCGACGTCTGTTCAGTTTTCTGCAGTTTTCCGAGAGAAAAATTAATCAGTTCTTCGTTCATTTTTACAATGACGATTTTTAACAATGAACCATCAGATTTCAGTAATTCTTTCTGTACAAATACTTACATGTTTGACAGACAAAATACTGGACAGTGGTACATAATTTATATACTTAAGTTAAGATATTGTAGTTGGTAGGTACTCACCACTAATGATCAAGGAAATAGGGTCCATTTTGAAGAATAATAATATTATGGCAGGAGCACAAAAACTGAAGAAAACGAGATCGTAGTGACGCCACGGAGACAAGTAAAGTTGTTGGCGAGTGAAAAAAATAAAGAAGCCAAGTTTTCAATTAATTAATTACCTACCAGGACCGAAAATCAAGTTTAGTTTCCCACCCATCAATTACCTAAACAACAGGTGATTCCTATTTTACAATTTATTGTTGAATAGGAAAATACATTCTTCTCGTGACTTTTGCTCAACACACTTATTTTTTATTTAAAAATAATAATTGTAGATTTAGGTCCTATTCTGACTAATACCTCTGCTATCACCCATCTTTAAAAAAAGTGATTACTTTTTCTGGGAGTGGGAGCGACGCTAAAACGTTGCTTCAAAATTCCACACTACTATAACCTGATCCAAAACTTGTAGAGTGAAAATCGCTGGCCGCCAGAATGCGCTCTATTCGCAGTTTTCTGCGGTTATTCTTCTTCAACTTCGCCTAACTTATTCTAACTTCCTCTTCACGTTCCAGCGATTTTTCTGCGGAAAAAAGCTGAAAAATCGCTCGTGTGATATGGCCTTAAGTCTGCTTTTGACTTTTAATGGGGTTGTAATATCAATAGACGCTCCCTATGGTCCATAGTACCTTCATATTGGTCAAATACTCTTACCAAACATCTGTTCTATTTTTACGATTTATTTTTGATGTTTGGCTATGGGTGGGCAATCAAGTTTAAGGGGGTCTCAGTCGGTCGAGCGTTCCGAGTCAGTATTTCCCGAAATTACCGGCGCTCAAACTTTAAAATTTGTACTTAAATTTGATATTTTCAAGGATTTTCGAAATTCATTAGTGCAAAAGCCTAGGGAACTGAAAAAATGGAATATTGACGCTGGAATCATCAAAAATCGAACAATAACACTAGATTACAAAATTTAGGGGTGGTCTGGCTGCCTCGTTCTTTCACCACTTTTCTTATGGTATTTGGTGCGCTGAATCCGAATCTGACGTCAGTTTTTTTGTTTATGTCGGATTTTCAAGATATAGCTAGTTTTAAGATTTTTCTAGTTCTCACTTTTCTTCATTTTTTAGTGAGAACTCATCTTGCTCAAATCTCCTCAAAAAGTACTCAGACTTATAGGAAATTTCATGTAGAATCCGAATATGTACTTAGTTTTTAAGTTAAACTGTGTTAAACACCATATTTTCCACAAAACGTATCAAAAACGCTGCAAATTATTACACAACGGTTTATTATTTTTATATAGATCACTCGTCTACAAAATCACCAACCATCCAATACGAAGAGAAAAAGAAAAAAAAAATCATCAGTTAGGGCGTTTTCAAAATTTCAAAATTGATTTTGGAACCCTTAGAAGTGACCTACATCAACCAAAAGCTTCGGGGCACAACTAGACCCCAAATGGAGCCTACATACCAAATTTCATCAAAATCGGTCAATGCTAAGTGGCAAAAGTGCCGCGTACGGCGGACGGACGGCCAAATTTTTATTCGATTTTTGGATTCTACGTACCTTGAAACGTAAACCATAAAATTTTGAGGGGGTGTTACAATTTTTTTTTCTTGGTCGATTCCAAAGGTTCATTATTGAAAATAATAAACCAAAACACCGGTTCTCAACGTTTTTTCTTCGGGTTTTCCCTAACATTTTGCCACTTGAAAAAAAATTAAGGCTAAAAAAAATTTTCTCGGGCTTTTACTTTGTAGTGGGGACACCCCAGAGGAGAATGAGACCAATCGCAGCCTCCTAAACCTATTAATATCGAAGGAATGAGCTTTTTCATGGCACTGAGATGAAAATTCACAAAAACCGTTAGTTAATTTTTCGAGATAAGTATGTGCGTTCCTAAATCTGTTTTCCTCAAAAGGATATTCCTTTCTTCTATATTTTTTATGCTTGTCACCTATTAAGAGTAAGATCGAAAATAGGTAGGTACTCTGTTACGACGGCGTGTCGGAGCATGAAGGCGATCGGCTTCACTTCGGCTTGTCGGTTTGATTGGTCCCTACTCAACGAAGACAAAGGACGGGACAACACTCGATGCCTGGCGCGGGTTACCGCAGACCGTGAGCAAGAGTGTTAAGATTGCCAGCTCGGATACATACCTAGGCGCGATTGCTCGCCGACCCGGGGAATGCACCACATTTACCTATACCTAGTTGGGGCAGACAACTACTAGGGTAAATGGGAGCAGAAGCCAGCGCAATGAGATTTATCGCATACCGAGACCCTCTGAGGAACTGTGGGTTTCAGTGAGAAGGCGAGGTAGAGCGAGAAATAAACAAGTCGAGTTTTCGAAGACGAGTGCCTGAAAGGGAAGCCCTGAGTCCTCCTTTTATATTGGTTAAACAAGGTAAGGGGAGAGTGGAAAAGGTGACGTCAAGTGATGTCACTGTTCCCCGTACCTCACCTTACCTACCTGGCATGATGAGTCACTCAGGGTTTCCCTTGTCCTTTATTGGAGAACTAAAACGGTTAAGAGTATGAGTCATTACATAGGTCCCCCAGTTTGTACAATAAAGGAGAGTATAGTAAATTATTATGCAAAGCATCGATAAGGAACATGGTTAACAATATGGTTGGTAACATTTAACAGAACGTGTTAATGAATAATAATAAAATAAATTTGAAGAATGTCGAGCGTATACGAGAAGTCTTGAACTGATGCGAAGATGCGGAGGCTTGTGATTGCGTCGTCCTGAACGGTGAAAACAAGCGCGCCGAAAGTCGGAGAGCCACGCCGTCTGGGATTGTAGCGTGAAGCCCAGCGGGGCCTCGTCGGTAGGCTCCGACGCATCCTCCTTTTGGAGAATGTAAGTTCAAGCAGTGAAAATTGCCCGGACCGAAGTTTGAGGAGTCTCGCTCGGGCTTGACGCCCTTTACGACGGCGAGGCTTCGGCCCGGGTCTTTGAGGGGAGGAAATAGGGAATTTGGAAGTGGCGGGGGGTACAAGTGTACAAATCGTCTTATTTATTAATTCGGAGAGCTCGACGATGTTCCCTATTTCCTCTTGCTGATTTGAGACACACTGCGGAATATATTCTTCGCAGTGGCCGGTATTTTTGGCTTGGTAAAATTCCATTATTACCTTGGCTCTCTTTTTGAATTTTGGAACGTCAAGTTTTTCAATTTTCCAAGTATTCTTGTCGTTCGGTGGAGAAGCTCTTTTTACCGCTTCGTAGGAAGCAGTAGTTGCGGTTGACAAACTTGCCGCCTTTCGTTTAATGATCGTTAGCGGTACGTCGAACTGCGTCGGCATATGAGTAGGCCTTTGTGATCGCTGTGTCGAAGCCCGTGGGTTGATTGGCTGCGAATGTTTGCTCCGTGCGGGCCATGGGAGTTTCGGCCGCGGACTGGTCCTTCTTATTGGTGCCCGTAGAATCGCGGGATCTTGTCGGCCTCGCTTCATCGGAGTGGTTGACTTCGGTCTTTCCATAGATGAAGTTGGACGAAAAATTTGTCGCAGCTCTTCCTCAGTGAACAGGAGTTCCATAGTGCGACGAAAGATTTACTCGTTGGCTGAGTAGGTCTGCGTTGTACGAGTTGTGGACGTCGAATGATTCAACTGTCGTTGAGTTGAAAGGTACCTCAGGTAAATCCGTGTTTGTCGAGGTGGGGGTAATGCCGAAAGCCGGCCGACACCTACTGAGGGAAACGATTACCTGAGATCCGTTGATGAGCAGCGTAGCCGTTTGATCTCCTTTGTTAACCACTTCATAGGGTCCGGAGTAGAGGGGGTTTAAGCCTTTCCGAAGCCCTTCTTCTCGCAAAAACATTCTTTTTGCGTTTTGGAATGTAGTTGGGAAAACCCGAGGGCGGTTGTCCGTTGAGGGTTTTGCGGGCGGTCGGTCGTATTCCGTCGGTTGAGGCGGAAATAGGTCAGCCGGGAGGCGGAGGGGCGCACGAAAAGTACGTTCGGTGGCGCTGTAACCGTCCAAACACCGAATGGTAGTGTGGAGGCCCAATAATATTTTCGGAAGATCCTTAGACCATGATGGCGAAGAAGTAGCCGTTCTTAGGGCGTTTTTTAAATCTCGGTGCCATCGTTCGATTTTTCCGTTTGATTCGGGATGGTAGGCCGTCGTGCGATTGCTTTTTATGCCGAATTTTTTTAAGAATTCGGAGAACTCGGCACTTTCAAATTGCCTACCTTGGTCCGTGATTATTGTGAGCGGACAACCGAATCGTGTGATCCAATTGTTAAGAATGCCGTCTATAACCGCTTTTGTAGTTATAGTTCTAAGTGGAATGCATTCCGGCCAACTGGTATGCCTGTCGATCAGGGTTAAGAGGTATTTGTAACCCTGTGAATCAGGAAGAGGTCCTACAAGATCGACGTTTAACTCTTCGAAGGGAAGCGAATCGTCAAATTCCGCTGGGCGAATTTGAGGGTGACGAAATTCTTTATATTTCGAACATTTGGCACATGCCTGGACGTATTCCCGTATTTCCGTGTTCATGTGAGGCCAAAACAGTTTCGCACGAATTAGGTCCCGTGTTGCCGTATTCCGGGATGACTAAATGAATGATAATGCTCAATTAGTTTACGGCGAAGTCGTTTAGGAACAAACGGGCGAGGCATGTCCGATGTTGTATCACACCACAGCGAGAGGTCGAGCGCAGGTACCTGGGTTTCTTCGAGACGCCCGGTCGAAATGAGGTTGCGGAACTCCGGTGATTCATCGCTTTGTTGATTGAGAAATATCTCTTTTCCGGACGGAAAAGTTGTGAGCTCATGAAGTTCGAGAGAAGGCCGAGATAATGTGTCGGCGACTACGTTGGAGGTGCCCGGTGTATATTGTATATCGGTCGTGAATTGGCTGATGAACTCCATCTGCCTAATACGACGAGGCGAGGCAGTTTTCCAGTCTTGATGGAGCGACGTAGTGAGCGGTTTGTGGTCGGTAATAATATGGAAAGTACGTCCCTCTACGAAATCTCGGAAGTGTTTTACACTTTCGTAAATAGCCAGAAGCTCCTTGTCGAAAGTGGAGTACTTCTGCTGCGCTGTTGTTAACGTTTTAGAGAAAAATCCGAGAGGTGACGTCTTGTTATTGACCTCTTGTTGCAAAACCACGCCGATTCCGACATCCGAGGCATCGGTCGTGACCGAGAGTCGCCCATTCGGCGAGGGATGAGCTAGCGTAGTCGCATTTTGCAAATCGTTTTTGCATTTATTGAATGCGGATTTCATTTGTTCCGTCCATTCAATCGTGCGACGATCCTTCTTTTTGGAAGGTTGCGGAATAGCATTTATTAACGGCTGTTGGTGTATAGCCGCGTTCGGAATATGCCGTCGGTAAAAATTTAACATTCCCAGAAACCTGCGTAGGTAGGTGACGG
The DNA here is from genome assembly GCA_009739505.2 of Apolygus lucorum. Classification (NCBI taxonomy): domain Eukaryota; kingdom Metazoa; phylum Arthropoda; class Insecta; order Hemiptera; family Miridae; genus Apolygus; species Apolygus lucorum. The sequence goes on from CM019174.2 coordinate 13,117,966, forward strand.
TAGTCGGAAGCGGGAACGTCGTGAGATTGTCGACCTTTTTCGGTACCGGTCGTATCCCATTTTCGTTGACAATATGACCGAGACAAGTCACTTCTTTTTTCGCAAGGACGCATTTTTCCTTGTTTACTGTGAGACCCTCTGCAGCGAAAACGTCGAGGACCACTTTTACATGGCGTTCATGTTCCTTGATGTTTCGAGATGCGATTAAAACGTCATCTAGGAAACAAAAGACAAAGTGAAGTCTCGAAGGATTTGGTCCATATATCGCTGCCACGATTGGGCAGCGTTCTTTAATCCGAAATTCATCTTTCGGTATTCGTATAACCCAAATGGAGTTATAATTGCTGTTTTCGGAATGTCTTGAGGGTTCACGTCGATGTGATGAAACGCACGCGATATATCGAGCGTGGAGAAAACCGTGCATCCGTGGAGGTGAGACGAAAAATCCCGAAGATGCGGAACGGCGTATTGGTCTCCGACAGTGCGTTCGTTCAGTCGTTGATAATCACCGCAAAAACGCCAAGTACCATTAGGCTTAGGTACTGCGTGAAGTGGGCTTGCCCAAGGTGATTTCGAAGGTTGAATTATTCCGTTATTGATGAGTTGTTTGAAGTGTTCCTTCGTTTGACGGAGTTGTTCGGGGTGAAGACGTCTACTTTTCACTGTGACAGGTGGACCTTTGGTTTCAATAAAATGCTTGACCGTTGAGAGATGTGACGAGGATCGAGGCTCTGGTCGGTATTTAGCGAGCATGTTGATGAAGGTCGGCGGAGTAGGTTCGGTGGTGACGCCGGAATTGACCGTGTTGACGTACCCGCGTATAGGTTTCTGCGAGTGAGGGTTGAATAACGCTCGGTTTTTCAGGTCAACGTGTAAGCCAAAATATCCGAGGAAGTCAGCTCCGATAATGGGTCGTTTCACGTCCGCAACTACAAAAGACCATTCATATACTTCGTCTTGTAGATGAACCTTCGTTGTAAAATTACCATAGGTCGTTATGGCGGTGCCGTTCGCAGCGAAAAGTAGGTAGTAGGATGTTTTGTTCTTCCGATGAATTAAAGAGTTCGGAAGAATTGAGATGCTAGCCCCCGTATCGATCAAAAAAGGTATATTATTTTTATGGCATTTGACGAAAAGACGATTTGAAACGTCTTGATAAGGGGCGCCCGCCTTGTAAACAGGCGGGCCCGCAAGTTTTCCTGCCATCGTACCTTTTTGAATGAGCAAGGCTTGAATTAGAGATTGCGGTCGATTTTGTTGGTATTTTCGTGCGGGGCTAATGCGTCTTGGAGGCTGCTGTCTTGGAGGCTGCTATCGCCTCGGTATTACAGTCCGGTTCGATTTGATGAACCGCTGCGGCGCTACGGATTTCATGCGTTGCATCGGCGATTGGCGCGAGGAATTCCGGCGATTTATCCATCCACGGCGCTAGGGAGATTTGGACCGCGACGGGTAGTGCCCTGATCCAAAATGCCTTCATGATGTCGTTAGGCGTAAGGTCCCCCAGATGATGGCGCATTTGGCGGAGGAGCTGTGAAGGTTTGAGGTCCCCCAGTGGACAGTGCTCGGTGAGGGCCGTGATCCTCGCATGCCGAGACGGCTCGAAAATTTCGATGAGCTGTTGTTTGAGGTTGTCGTAGGGAGTCACAAGCTGGGCTTGTGTTAAATCCGCCGCTTGAACTGCTACATCGTAGGGCAGTAGAGGGATGGTCCGGGTGAAGCGCGCACGCTGCGTATTTATATGCGCGCCGGAGAAAGCTGCGTCGAGCTGTATGAACCACAGCCGGGGATCCTCTCGGTAGAACGGCGGAAGAGTGAGCGGAATTGAGACCTTCGTGGCCTCGGCGAAGTCCGGTGCGGGCGGCGGCAGCGGGGCGTCCATAATCCTCGAGTTAGCTTCGTGTTGAATAGCGAACCAAAAACGTGCGGGCTCACCAATGTTACGACGGCGTGTCGGAGCGTGAAGGCGATCGGCTTCACTTCGGCTTGTCGGTTTGATTGGTCCCTACTCACCGAAGACAAAGGATGGGACAACACTCGATGCCTGGCGCAGGTTACCGCAGACCGTGAGCAAGAGTGTTAAGATCGCCAGCTCGGATACATACCTAGGCGCGATTGCTCGCCGACCCGGGGAATGCACCACATTTACCTATACCTAGTTGGGGGCAGACAACTACTAGGGTAAATGGGAGCAGAAGCCGGCGCGATGAGATTTATCGCATACCGAGACCCTCTGAGGAACTGTGGGTTTCAGAGAGAAGGCGAGGTAGAGCGAGAAATAAACAAGTCGAGTTTTCGAAGACGAGTGCCTGAAAGGGAAGCCCTGAGTCCTCCTTTTATATTGGTTAAACAAGGTAAGGGGAGAGTGGAAAAGGTGACGTCAAGTGATGTCACTGTTCCCCGTACCTCACCTTACCTACCTGGCATGATGAGTCACTCAGGGTTTCCCTTGTCCTTTATTGGAGAACTAAAACGGTTAAGAGTAAAAGTCATTACATACTCAAAGGGGGAGTAAATCATAATTGGGAAACTCTTGTTTCGTTAAGTGATTTTAATTCAGTTTTACAAACGAAACACAGTAAACTGCAGGAAAGTTAACGGTGTAAATCTGTTTCATGAAGGCTCAGATGAATCAAAAGTTGGTAAAATGTTTGGTTATTCCCCCACCTAAGAGGTTCCTCCAAGATATGAAAACCATGGAAGAACGGTACAAAGGGTATTGGGAAGTTCACATGATGGCGGACTATTGTTGAACCCTAGAAAGAGATTTACCTCAGGCGGCGAAGTTTTCTCTACATAGATGCCGGCGATGAAACCTCTGAGGTGGAGGGATAACCAAACATGTACCAACTATTGATTCATCTGAGCCTTCATGAAACAGATTTACACCGTTAACTTTTCTTCAGTTTATTGTGTTTCGTTTGTAAAACTGAATTAAAATCACTTAACAAAACAAGAGTTTCCCAATTATGATTTACTCCCCGTTTGAGTACCAATTTTCGATCTTACTCTTAATAGGTGACAAGCATAAAAAATATAGAAGAAAGGAAAATCTATTTGAGGAAAACAGATTTAGGAACGCACATACTTATCTCGAAACGGTTTTTGTGAATTTTCATCTCAGTGCCATGAAAAAGCTCATTCCTTCGATATTAATGGGTTTAGGAGGCTGCGATTGGTCTCATTCTCCTCTGGGGTGTCCCCACTACAAAGTAAAAGCCCGAGAAAATTTTTTTTAGCCTTAATTTTTTTTCAAGTGGCAAAATGTAAGGGAAAACCCGAAGAAAAAACGTTGAGAACCGGTGTTTTTTGATACGTTTTGTGGAAAATAGGGGGTTTAACACAGTTTAACTTAAAAAGTACATATTCGGATTCTACATGAAATTTCCTATAAGTCTGAGTACTTTTTGAGGAGATTTGAGCAAGATGAGTTCTCACTAAAAAATGAAGAAAAGTGAGAACTAGAAAAATCTTAAAACTAGCTATATCTTGAAAATCCGACATAAACAAAAAAAACTGATGTTAGATTCGGATTCAGCGCACCAAATACCAAAAGAAAAGTGGGGAAAGAACGAGGCAGCCAGACCATCCCTAAATTTTGTAATCTAGTGTAATTGCTTTTTCGTAGTTTTAAACACGACTTACGCTGACATTAATGGCTCGGTTCGTAGACTTTTCTTCAGAATCCAAATCAGCCACAATTTGTTTCACGACTGGGAGAGAAATGTCTTCCATGTCTTCCAAGGGTGGAGCTGTTGACACGGAAGAGGCCAATTTCCTCCTCTTGGGTTCAGACCCTTTCAAGGGCTCTCCAACAGTTTTGTTACTTTCGGGCCTGGGAAATTAAATATTAATTTTTTTTTATCATGAAAGGCAGTAAAATCTAGCCAAAGCTAAAGGACGTGTTCTTCAAACTCGATTCATAAGAGGAAGACTACTGTACAACTACTAGAATTGCACAATAATAGATGGATTGAGAAGACGTTTTTTATGGTGGCATCTGCTTGGAAGAGGACTACCTTTAAGATTCTTACCTGCTATTGCCTGAATAAGATTGATGTAAGTAACAGGACTGATCAAAGAGCTTACGTGTCTCTTCCGTTTTTCCTAGCACCAGCAGTAGGGGTGGCTGGAGGTTCAGAAGTAGAATCAGCCTGAGCCACTACAGATTGACTTAACTTGGGGGATCCAGTGACACCTCGTTGCTTCTCCAGCTCCTGCCTCTTTCCTGTAAACCACTTACATTCAGTCTTGCATCGCACTTTTAAATGATGTTTTACGTAGGTTACGTCAATATTACTATACAGGGTGTCACCCTCTCGAGCGCACCACCGGGCAGGGTTCAATTCTACTACTAATTTGCGACAAAAAATGTCTTAGCAATTTTTTTTAGAGGCTTCGTTTCCGAGTTATTTCACTTTTAAGATTTTGCTTTGGTAGCTTAAGCTTTATTCCAATTTTCAAGGTTGAAAAAAAAAGTTGTCCAAAATCAAAATTTCCACTCGCGTTTTACTTTCAGACCTTCCTGAACAATTTTGGTTCCGTGTCTGTCTGTCTGTCATGAAATCCTTGCCACGGCCATAACTTCCACATTTTTCATCCGATTTCGATGAAATTTTCAGGGATTGTGCGGGTTGGCGTGTAGATGGTCCCCTATGAAAATCAACACGGCCGGACTGATAGTAGCCACTGCGCATGCGCAAACGTGAAATCTTTGCCATAGCCATAACTTGCACATTTTCTACCTGTTTTCGATGAAATTTTGAGGGGGTGTTAAAAAATTTGTTTCTTGGTCGATTCCAAAGGTTCATTATTGAAAATAATAAACCAAAATGAAATAATTCGAAAACGAAGCCTCTAAAAGAAAATTTTTTGTTGCAAATTAGTAGTAAAATCGAAACTCGTAAATCGAACCCTGTAAATCGAGCATGACATGCTGTTATACCAAAGCTACGTTCTACAAAACCACATGAAAACTGACTTTCAAGAGTTGCTTGAAGATGTGGAGGAGGTGTCGCTTTGAACTCTTCTTCCCAGATGGGGGAAGTCAGCGTGTAGATCTCTTCTTCTATCAGGTCGAGAAACCTGGAGCAATAAAAGATAGCGAATATTATGAGTCGAGTTCTGAATATCTAATAATATAAAACGCCAACCGTACGTACGTACGTACGTATGCAAGGAGGGGTTGGAGGGGTCGTGGGGAGAGTCGGAGGCTGGAGGAGTTGGGGGCGGGAGGAGCTGGGGACGGGAGGAGTCGGAGTTGGGGGCGGAAGGAGTCGGAGGGAGTGGGTGGAGGAGAGAGTCGGAGGAATCGTTTTTGCCTACTTTTAGTAGGCTTTTCAGCTAGTTTGATTTATAACACGAGTTGTGAAGAGTATCCAACAACCGACTGGAAAAAAAAAATCATTTAAATGGAAAAGTAACGTTTTCTACTTTTTTATTGAAAGAATGATACAGATCTCACAAGAATGGAGGTGATGACGAGTTTGTTTTGATGATTAGTTAGTAAGTAAACAACCATTTCAGGTGGGATTTTCGTCCGACTGCCATTCCTGGCGTCGCGGACGTCATCAGCTGTCTTCCTAAGGGAAGATCAGAATTTGTTGTGATGATTTCGCTCATGGCTTCCTGTTGGGACGAGAGGGAACTGCGACCGGCTTACCCGAAAATATGCTCCCGAGGCGAGCCTCGAACTCACGGCCCCGCAACTGGTCCGAGTCTCGTCCCCAGAGACACATGCCAGAACTCGCTCGGCCACAGCTGAACCCCAATAAATATACAGGGTGTCCCAGAAGTTATGGTCCACCCTCCGGCATTTCCGTATTTAATTACGTAAAAAAATGGGTTCAACGCCATTTTTCATATTTTTTTGTAAAAAATTCAGGAAAAATACTTTTGCGCAAAAAAAAATGCGCGCAATTGACACTAACTTTGTTTTTTCAAATGGAATCCTCCCTTTTTTATTACAAATTCGGATTCTACGTCAAAAATCATGAAAAATTCATACCCGAACCGATTTTTTTCATAGCGCGCAACCTGGCTTTCTGAACGCTCTAAGTTGGGCAACTCCTCAATTGCTCAAAAATTAGGTTTTAGAGAACTCTAAGTGTGGCACATCTTTTTTCATCATTTTTTGACGCTCACAGGGTGTCATCCGTTCTGAGGAAGCCCAAGGTTTCAAGAGGAAAAAGGAATATTTCTTTCATAAAATCATCAGTTTTGTGGTTGAAATCATGTTTACGCTGTATTTTGGGGAAATGAAGGGGGTTTGACCATTCCGTGTTACACTCTATCGTAACAACTGAGTTCTGAGTGGAAACTGACAGCACGGCCAAACTTGAACTAAATAAAATTGCATAATAACTCATAAAGCTTAATAAAGAGCGATTTTTCACTAAAAACAACCGAATTTTCGGCCGCCATTTAGAAACATTCAAGTCAAATTGAGAAACGGATGACACCCTGTGATTCAGCGTCAAAAAATGATGAAAAAACATGTGCCACACTTAGGGTTCTCCAAAACCTATTTTTTGTGCAAAGGGGTATTTCAGTCATTTTTTTTTTTTTTTTTTTTTTTCAAAAGAGTAAGACTCAGGAATAACGGTAATCGGGTCTGTTCGTCAAGAAAATGTTTTTAAAAAATCAGAGAAGCTAAGGAAAGTTGAAGATTTGAATGGTGTGATGTAGCTAGCCAACTGTCTTTGAAAAAAGTATCCATGCACAGAAACCCTTGGAGGACCTCTTGGATACTACAAAATACTACTCACACGCGCGCGCGGCGTAGTCCTTGCCTAGTGTGTGCATTTATAGCGGCCCGCCTTTTTCAAACGTGTGATCTCTTTAATTAATTTTTCTACCACATGCTATAGTATCATTGGGCTTAAAGTTGTAGTGTATAGGTTTTCAAGGGTGATGAATCCAAATTTGAGGTCAAAAACCTGAATTTCCGACCCACCGAAATACCCCATTGTGGAGTTGCGCAACTTGGAGCGTTCCAAAAGCCACGTTGCGCGCAATAAAACAAATCGATTCGTGTATGAAATTTTCATGAAATTTGACGTAGAATCCGAATCTGTGATAAAAAAGGGGGGGTTCTATTTGAAAAAATGAAGTTAGTGTCAATTGCGCACGATTGCGCGCAACTTTTTTGCGCAAAAGTATTTTTCCTGAGATCCTCACAAAAAATTATGAAGAATTGCGTTAATTGGAATTTTTTACGCTGTATATCGCGGAAATGAAGGGGGTGTAACCTTTTCGTGAAACACCTTGTATATAGGGAGTTATGACCGTTTAAGTGGTGTAAGGTCGAAAACACGACAAAAATCTTATAATTCAAAAAAGTCAGATTTTAAGGGGGTTAATAGAAAATCGCTGAGACATTTTTTGTTGCAAATTAGTTGTACAAACTACTCCCGAAGTTTGGTGGATAACTTATGGGACATCCTGTGTAGTTGATAAACTTTGGCATTCATGCGTTGGTCCAGAAGCAGTTCAGGCTAACCACCCAGAATCTGTCGAAACAAGGGCCTGTTCGGAGCTAAGAGAGTTCCCCCTCCATAACTTCTGAAAAATAATAGTCGAATAAAAGGCAACCTGGGGAGCGCGGGAAGGATACTGGCGCGCTCTTCCGACTGCATCCGCTCGATTCCCAAGTGAAATTTGTCCATCAACTCTTTCTTCAATGATTTGAAAACAGATCGAAGCATTGTAATGCCGAAGACGACACTAGCGTCGAAGTGTCGCAGAGAATCACAGATCATTGGGACGTAACAAAATACCATCCATCTGAAAATTATAAAAAAAAATAATAATCTATGATACTCGAGGTTACTGGAACTGTTCATTGTGAAGTGAAAATTCGGATCTACCTGGTGTAATTTCTTCTGTACGGCGACACCTCTTCTTGGCTCGCCGTCTGTTTTCTGACAGTTGGAGACTCGAAGGTATACTGGTTCAGAGAGTGTAGGAACATTTGAGCGAGGCTGTACATCGTTTGCCATTCCTAAAACATCAAAGTTTAAACGTAAGACGCGATACAATGGTGATTTGCCTCCTCAAGGCTGTACTAAAAGAAATAGGAAAAACTAGAAGGAAAATTAAATTATAAAATTACAAACTCAGGTGAGACGACCGTTTTCGGTGGGATCCATTTTCATAATCCCCCCCGAACCCGTTTCTACGCTCAACCCAGCTTGCTGCTAACTTAGGACGAACGGAAATGGCGTCATGACAACACTTACCCATGTCCTTATTCTTTTCGCTATCTTACACGGCCAATTCTGACAGAAGCTTCGCTCTCGAAGCTATAGTATATAATCAACCACACAATAGAAGGTCAAAATGCCAGGCTTACCAACCCAGCCGTTGAAGCCTAATGACGTCAACAAGTCACACTACAATGAAACTAGCACACTGCTTCCTTAGATTCAACCAGTACCATATATTGAAGTTCAACCATATTATGACAAGCAAAGTTCAGCCAAAAATAATAAAGTAAACCTCGGCACAAAGTTCACCTGAAAATAAATAAAATCTGCAAAGTTCAGCCAAAATAAATAAAGTAAACCTCGGCACAAAGTTCAGCCGAAAATAAATAGAGTAAACCTCGGCACAAAGTTCAGCCGGAAATAAATAAAACGGCAAAGTTCAGCCAAAAATAAATAAAGTAAACCTCGGCACAAAGTTCAGCCGGAAATAAACAAAAACGGCAAAATTCAGCCAAAAATAAATAAAGTAAACCTCGGCACAAAGTTCAGCCGGAAATAAATAAAACGGCAAAGTTCAGCCAAAAATAAATAAAGTAAACCTCGGCACAAAGTTCAGCCGTCATGACAACACTTACCCATGTCCTTATTCTTTTCGCTATCTTACAGTACCGTGTTGAGTTGAATAACATTAGAGAGTTACAGAGGGCCAAGATACGTACAAAAACGCGAGCCTCGTGCATGGAGTGAGGCTCACGGAAGACGGTTGACTCGGCCCTCTCACGTTTTCGACGTAAGAGTTGCGTTTTCGACGTAAGAGTTGCGTTTTCGACGTGAGATAACCTACTAGGTCAACTCCAAGTTTTTGTGGCTGAGCTAATGGCAGCCATCAATCAGCTGATCATTCTGTTTCTTTCGTTTTGAAGAGAATTTTTTCCAGTGGACTGGTTTGTAACTGGAGTCCAGTAGAGGTGTGTAAGACACGGTCATTTGGCGGATTCGAATCCCAAACGGTCACTCATTACAGAGACCAGGTCTTTTGAATCCGTTCACCCGTTCATTACGTTCACATACCAACTCAATCAGTGAAATGAACCTTTGTAGGTTTGTAGAGAGGCAGTTGGGTCTTTGATAAAACTAATTAATATTATGGAGAAATATTGTTCAATAATATACTTAGCTTGGGCTCTTGATGGCAAGAAATGAATAAAAAAAATACTTTCCCTGATAAATCGGTTAAGTTGTTATTTTGAGACACTAAAGTATCGACACTCAAGCCAAACGGTGCATGGGATATCAACTCGAATACGATACAGTATCGATACTTTTGTAACAATACCCAACCCTAGCGCTTTTTTTCCTCATAGAAAAATAAGAAAATGCGCTAATTACCAAAATACAGTAATTCATAAATAAGGTTTTTTTTGCAATAAAAGCAAAATAATAAAGAGTTCTTACAATACGATCACTTACCAAAGTGGTTAACCAAAGAGTCCAGAAACCAACAAATAATTCGGATTTGGAATTTAAAAGGAAGCGATCAGAACACAAACACAAGACTAACAACCAGCCGGTCAGAAGTCACACAAAAAAAGAGCGAGTCGGTAAACCGAACCAGTTGGAATCAAACAAACAACGTCCATAAGGATCCATATAAAGATTCAGGTCGTGACTCGAAAAAATGCTGAGTCGAAAAACCGACCGAGTCCGAGTAAGTGAGGAGGCGATTTGAATGAATCAAATGAGCTAAAAGACAAAAACGAACGAATGATTGATTCGAATCGTATGAATCAGTCTGAGTCTTTTTTTGTTTTTCAGGTCATCGATTCGAATGAATCAGTCTTTGAGTCTTTTTTGTATTTCAGGTCATCGATTCTAATGAATCATTCGTTCGTTTTTGTCTTTTAGCTCATTTGATTCATTCAACACTCTTTTTGGTCCATAGTTCATTCGGACGTAATACTACACTTGGATGATGGAAGGTTTTGCTTAGAAAACCACTCCTTTCCGTTGATACTTCCATGTAAAAATGTTGTTGATACTTCCATAGAAAACCACTCCTTTCTGTTAATGTACTCCATGGCCCTAGTATCTATGATGTACTCCCAAGTAATTTTCACACATTCTTGATCCATGTACAAACATGGATGTATACAAATACATTATACATCCATGTTGCGGGCAATTAATTTGTTTTGTTGGCCTTCTGCCGTTGTTTTCGGAATTTTTTCAGAAAACTCGATTGGTGGGATGATGAACGAATGACCGTGTTAATTTTGGCAACCCGTTCAGTTCAGACAAGGTCGTTTTGAAGATAAGGTCTTTTCAATACGTTCACTCCTGACTGACACAACTCTAGAGTCCAGTGGTGTTCACATGAAGCCAGCAACTGGCCTTGTGTAAATGCGGCATTAGAGCCGTCAGCCTCTCAGTCTAGTACTCAGCAGAGTCCAGACTCAGTGGACTGGATGAACTTCGTTTTTACACAAGAAACTTACAGAACAAACGACCACAAACCTTTTCGGCGAGATGATTGAATTTGTAACACACAAAGTTCAGAACACCTTTGGCAATCGTGGGAGTTTCAAAGGGAGGTGTGCCCAGGCTCTGTTCAATCTGAGGTTTTTTCAGCTGCACTATGCTGGTTTTCAGCAACTAGATAGGAACCACAAACAGAAAAAACAACAACGATTAGTACATTAATAAAGAATTTTAATAAATATTAATTTTTTCAAAATAATAAAATTGTATTTATTGAAATATTTTTTGTATTCAGGATTGGTTCTGGTACGAATATCATGCTATCTCGAATGGCACAATTGTACAACTTCGCTTATTTCTGCCGCATTCTTTGCCGTATTTTCTTGGTCCTCTGAGATCTTCTTGTATTGGCATCAAAGCGCCGTCCTCCAACCCAAGGCATCTCACCCTTTCGTTCCTCAAATAAAATGCATAGGAATTTTAAATTCGTATGGGACCATCTAGGATCTACCCCTCCTACTTCCTGAAAATTTGATCGAAATCGAATCAAAACTACAGATATGGCTGTTCGACAGAGTGGCGTGGTGCGGCCTGCGGCTGCAAGACAAAATCGCCAGCCGCTGGCCACGTCAGGGAAATCGTATCTCAAGAAGGATAATTATATAATGACACTTAGTGATGTTGGAACCAGATAGGAAAGGGTCAACAAGGAACTGTACTATAATGACACTTGACCATCAAACTGCCAGAGGCAGTTAAGATGGACTGGGGAGGACAAACGAATGGGCGAAACCGGTATTCAATACAAGATTGGGGCAAAGAAAGCGAGTTGGATGGATCAGGTGGAAACTGGGGTGCATCAATTGGAAAACTATAGCCAGGAATAGGACACTCCTACATGGATTACAAGGACTTATATGACCAGATACGATTGGAAACCTGGGAAGCCTGGAAACAGGAATATTGGTCGATTGAGGAGGCACCTGGGGGCTGGATGAGACGTCTCAAGTTGGATATCAACGAGAGGGCATGGTTCTCTGAAGCAAGAGATCTAAATGTTAAAACCATAACAAGAATAAATAGAATTCTCATCGCCCACTGCAATAATAGGAAATTCTTACACTTAATGAGAGTGGTGAGCGACCCATTTTGTAATCTCTGCGGAGTTGCTCAGGTGCAGAATGTGCTCCACTTTTTCCTGGACTGCGCTTTCACAGCAGATGTTCTCAAGGAGCACATGGAGGAGGAAATGGCGAAAACCTACGATCATTACAATGAGGAAGCAGTGATGAAATACTTGGGCGAGGGATTGAAGAGGCTGACCCGATTGCTGGAGGTAATGGAGGCTATGGACATCCCCATTTAACCAAAAGGAAGGATTGGAAGGGATTGGAGAGGCAGAATTGATCCAGAGAATTCATTCATTCAGAAGAATTCATGACAAACAATTATAAACCAGCAAGAAAACAACAAACATGTGACCACGCAACTCAAGATTACGGTCAGCAAATCCAGAGAAGAAGAAGGAATAGGACGATTGAGAAGTATTTGGAGCGGCAAAGATCCACATCGTATGGTTGCGCAAGTGAAGAAGAACTTATTCAAGAGAATCTTACAACAATCAAGATGTTATAGTAATGACTTACTCTGAAGAGATTGTAATAGATATGTTTGACTTCGACATCCTGTTCTCGATGAAACCTGTTAAAGATGTTTTCTGTGTCTACAACCATGCCCAGCAAGGGGTTCAATTCTTCGTCAGGAAGTCCGTTCAAGTGAGAAATATGCAGAGCTGAAAAAGAAATGAACCCAGAAAAGAATGATTAACAGCATTCTGAAAGTTGAAGAAACCTTCTTGGTTGATACAATGAGTTTGTTGCCTGAGTGTTAAGCCTAGTGGTCATTCCCTAAGATTTGTCCGTAGTGAACATGCCTGAATATGGTGCTTCTACCATGTGATGGATACAGTTCGCACCTTAAATTATACAAGATGGATACTACTACTATCCATGCACCGGTCAAATCCGGTGGGCTTGGCATTGTGTCTCTCTCCGCATGTATCCCTTCTCTGCGCCGCCGGCGCCTGCTAGCCCTTCAGGGGTCGAGCTGGGAGGTCGCCCGTGTTGCTGCTGGTCTTGATTTTGTCAGGCAGCAGTTAGCATGGTGCAACCGAGCAACACCATCTGCTCCAAAACCCAGTTCGTCTGCTGAGTTCGCTGCTGCGCTGCATGAGTCAGTAGATGGTAAAGAACTCCGACAGTGCTCCGAAAGCCTTATCTCATCCCAATGGGTGGATTGGGCTTCGGAGGGCATTGGGGCCCGCGACTACCGGAACTTCCACGCCGTCCGTGTGGCAACACTGCCAACAGCGGTACGGTGTTCAAGAGGTAGTCGTGGGATGACAGATACCCTTTGCCGTGCCTGTCGGAGTGGAAATGAACACCTGTATCATGTAGTGCAGCAGTGTCCACGAACTCATGGGGGCCGCATCCTACGTCATGATGCAGTCGCCAAGCAGATAGCAGGTGCCCTGTCATCCAGCGGCTGGGATGTTGAAAGGGAGAGATTATACCACATGCCAAGTGACCAGGGCAAGAAGCCTGACATTGTTGCCGTCAAGCCCGACAGGTCTTGCATTATCCTGGATGTCCAGGTTGTTAATGGCAGCATGGACATGGAGCAGACCTGGCGGGCTAAGATAAGAAAGTATGATAGAGATGATTTACGGCAAGCAGTGTCAGAGCTAAAAGGAGTGGAACCCAACAACATCAGGGTTATGGCTGCGACCTTGTCGTGGCGCGGAGTGTGGTGCGGGAAAAGTGCCACGGAGTTGCGCGAGTTGGGCATCTCAGTAGGCGTACTCCGTGGTGTCACCAGACGCGTACTGCTCGGCTCATATTTAAACTGGTGGTCATTTTATAGAGGCACTTCCCTTCATCCCTCTCTCCCACCCCCACCTTCCTCATCATCCCTCATCCCTAGGGCCGGCGTCGGGTGAGTCCTGGGCGTCCTCCCCATTATATTTTATTTATTTATTTATTTAGTTTTATGGCGTGCCCCCTCCGTCAAATAGACCTTCAGTCTTTGAGGGGAGATTCATAAAAAAAAAAAAAAAAAAAAAAAAAAAAAAAAAAAAAAAAAAAAAAAAAAAAAAAAAAAAAAAAAAAAAAAGAGTCTATAGGTCTGTTCGGCTAACGATTCCGAACGGTTCCGACCTCCTTTGGGGCGTTTTGTTAGGCATCCAGAACCGTCCAGAATCAGTTCTACCAGTTCTGAGATTTTCTTGGGACCAATAGTTCCGCACTTGCGCACTGGATATTACGCTTATCAGATAGTCTTATCGTTTCGCTTATCATCAATTTTTTGTTTATTTTATCGTAGTCTCCTGTGGTCTGTCGTCTGGGGGTTTCTGGTAATCCTAATTCTACTCCTTTTGACGATTCTCATGAAGTTTCGGAATCGGATGATGAATTAAAATGTTTCTTCTTCTTCGTGACCATCCAAAAAATAAGAACTTTTTTTTGAACATGATCATCGAACACTTCGTAGTGAGCAGGAACAAGGGGCAGATTCCCCAACGGTATAGCTAAGTCCGTTTATGAAAATCCTTTTTTATGAAAATGTGTATGTTTATGAAAATCATTACCTAATAAACCTAATTGATCGTGAAATGGGGTTATAAGTACTTACCTACCTATGTGACATGGGGCAAAATTTGATTTGTTGACAACAAAAGTGGAGCTTAGAATTACAAGCTTTTTCGAAGGTCTCACTACATTTCATGCATGAAGTTACTCATCGTGAGTCGAACTATGTTTCAAAACGTTCGTAACAGTTTTATGGCAAATTTTAAAATTTTCATTGTTTAATAAAAGAACATTGTTCCTGGGGAAGACCCCTATTATTTTGTGATCAATCTGTGATAAGTGTGATTGATTTTATCAAGTCATACTGATTTTTTTAAAAGTTAAATATTTTGTACACTTGAATCGTAGCCGTTGTCCTGACGCCTTTCAATGAGGAATTTCACCATGTCGGAATTTCCTATTTTTGACCCCAAAATCGGATTTAGCACCTCTAAAAACCTCCTAAGGCAAACTTTCAGCCCGAACTTCCTAATTTACGAATAAACAAAACAGTGTAGAAAATACGAATGTTTAAAAAAACCGGGAAAATGACGTCATGCTGGAATAGTTCATTTATGGCCGCTTGAAGCGCTGAGATCGAGAAATCCATAGTCCCCAGATGCAAAATTTCATGAAACAGTCAAGTTCGAAATCGAAAAACTGAAGAAAAAAATAGAAAAAGCGAGATGGGGAAAATTAGGTTTCCTCTGTTTTTGTTTGATAACTTTTCTCTTAGAATGGTGAAAACTTTTCTCTTAGAAAACACGATTTCGTCGTCCCAATGGGCAACACTGGGAGGAGACGGCGATCCGAACAGCCCAATCAGCGAGCGTTCCCGCTGCACGTCTGTTTTCCCGGTTAGTTTTGAAATTAAAAATTTTGATTGTCTCCCAAAAATAACAGGAGACTTATTTTCCGAAATCAGCCCGATTTTCATCTATCCCACACCATTAACTATTCAGGAAAAATGCAAACAGAAATCGGTGAAATTCCTCATTCGGTTGAAAAGTTTCCATTGACTCAGTGAAAATTGGAAAAATGGGTGTTTGGTCAAATTTGTAGGGGGATTTTTTTTTAAAAGGATGAGAGATTAATAGGTACAACAATAATTTTGAATCATTCAATTTTAAACTTTAAAAATCCCGTTAAATGTAAATGGAGGCTACAAGAACTTTAAAAAATACAACATACATACTTTAAACTTTATTAAACATACCTACCTACTTAGAAAACTGAAAATCAAAATTAGTTCTTTATGAACATTTTCGACAGGTAATGGAGTCGTTTTCCAACTTTTATACTCCTAAAATGTTCAATAAATTAACGATTTTCTCTCTCTTGACAAAGTTCTTTAAAAACATTGACTTCCCTAATACAACTAGAGTTTGTTGAAGAAGAGTTGAAAATGCAGAATAGAGAATACAATATTTATTCTCTATATTGGATAAACGAGAGAATGCTGAACTGCGAATACTGATTATTAATGAAATGTATTAATATTAATTCCATTTAATGGAAGTAGACAACAACAGGAGATGACAAATGGAAGGAGGTTACAATGCAGGCTATCGATTCCGAATGAGTTCCAAAGGCGTCCGGTTAACCCTTATTTTCCCACTTTTCAGGAAATCCTTGTTTCAATTAATTTTGTTCGTAATTCGAAGCATTTCGGTCATCAATGACACAAAAAACATTTGGAAAAATTTTATGAGCAACAGGTTGCTCATAATCAACGAAATAAGAAAGGTATCTTACCGGATCCTCCAGGAAGGGGGGGGTCCTACATTGGATTCCTGAAAGATACTTCAGGAATAGGGTGTGCAATACATAAGCATTGAAAAACAAAGATTTGGTCAAAAATATTCTATTACTTTATCATTACAAGCAATTCCTTTCCAAAATCGTCTCAACTACAACCTAAGTGAATAATAGTTACTAGGAAACTAATTTTCTGGAACTTAGATACCGATTCTCACACCAACTGGTAACCATTGTAAGTGAGTAAGTACCTCAGTCTTCAATCAATTTTCATTCAAATTCGAAATACAACTCAAACTACAATCCGGTGTAATCATATTTTATAGAGTAAAGTACAGAAGGCACTAATTTCTCTCGAGCATCCATTCAGTTCACTATAGGAATCGAATACAATGACTGAAAATACTGTAATAATTGGGAAATTATTTTGAATCTAATCCCATTTTAGAGTAAGTACTGAAGCACGAATTTCTTTGAAGTATCCAAAAAGTTCCCAATAAATATCAAACGAATGCCTAATAGAAAATACTAGGTAAGACTTGCTTTAATTTTCAAAAAAATCGCTAAAAATGAGGGAATTATTCAAATTTTTTCAAGTACCTATCTATAGATCAATAAAAAACAATTTCTTACATGGTGAGTTTCTTTGAATAAAATGAAAAAAACTTCAGGAACTATAAACGAGGGAACCATCATGAGAACTCAAGACGTTTCAATCTCCTGTTACAAATATATTAGTCGTCGCTGCGGTTCAGTGTGGTTTTTTTTTCTTTTTCAAATCACAAACACACCTGCTCCCTATATGATTACAGGTGTACACCACAGGTAAGATCACGTTCATAAAAGTATAAACGTGGTTCAGTGTGTTATTGCACGAAGCAATTCCTGTTTGGTTTGAGGCAAAGTCCTGAGTGTCGATACGGGCATTTGCCTTTAGCATTGGTGGCTGGAAAGTGGTCGATTTTATCATAGCTCGCCAGGTTGAATTTTGTTCTTCTGGTGGTTTTGGAGTATCGGGGCCTCGAGTTTTGCAGCAATCCTCTAGCAAGCCTCTAGTTTGAATTTCTTGAGCCCCATTTTTCTTGTGGGTTGCCTGTACAATTTTCATCTTCCTCCTCTTCCAGTAACTCCTCTTCTTGGTGTTCAAATCCTTCGAGGAATTAGTTGACTCCCTCAATTATCTCGTACTATCTAACTTTGCCTGGAAAAGGAATAAAATATATGGTTTAAGTGGACAATTTGGTCCATTTTCGCTCAAGATTCACAGGTATGAGGATTGTCATTACGATTTGATAGACAATCATTTCAAAAACACCAGTTTTATGTGAAGAATGTGGTCAATCGACCTTAGTTATTTCGATTGTCATGACACCCCCACTCCTGAAGTATCTTGTCGGAATGAAGACATGTGAGAACCCCTCTCCTGAAGTATCTTGTAAGAAACCATTGGACCCCTCCTTCCTGGAGGATCTTACGAGATACCTCAGAAAAACCGAACTTACATCGGTTTAGCCCTCGAACTAAGACAAAATTGTTAATGCTGCGTCATCTTGAGTACTTTCTACATATGATTCAAGAAGAAATATATCACAAAAATTTATACGATACGAGTTACGTTGCCAAGAAACTTACCTTTCTCAATGGTGCGTCCATGCTCGGGGCGGGATTGTTGTAATCTCAATATTATCACTTTTATCGATGTTTAAGCGATCGAACCTTTTGCAATCGATTCTTGAGATGTCAAGGTAGCCAACATAATCACACTCGTGTTAGAACTTAATTTTTACAGTGTTGGAGAACGCTCCAAAGATTTTCTTCCTGTAGGATACTTCAGGACAATAAGGGTTAACAACGATTCCGAACTGATTCTATCCCTTCCACTTTCAGAATCGCGTTCCGTCCGGAACTGGTTCGGAATCGTTAGCCGATCAAACCTTGTACAAGACAAGATGGGTACCCTCAGTACCGTCCTTAGGGTGGAGCGAGTGGAGCGGCCGCCCCAGGCCTCGCGCTGAGGAAGGCCTCGCGCTACGAGGCCTTACTCTCGCTAAAACACAATAAGTAAAAGTTTTGGTTGACATATTTAAGATCTTCCATGAGTCAAGAAAGGCTATCATCCTTGGCAATGCTATCGATTGAATCTGACACGACAGCCAAAATTAATTTTGATGAGATTATTGACGACTAACAGAGAAGTTGATACTAACACAATTTTAAATATAGTTTATCTAACAATGAACGATTGCATTTACAGTATTATTTTATATCGGTTTAGCTGGAACTATCTGTTTTATTAAGTTATTTCATCTTATAACTCATATTTTAACAGGCCTCTATTGTAGGCTATAATGTGTTTTATTATTTTACAGATGTGATGTGAAAATTATAAACCTACATTAACAATGGAACAATGGGAGAATTTAATAAACAAGAAATGAACATCTAAAAAGATATGGAACGTCAATATCAAATAAGTATTTACAATAATGTATATGTTTATTATAATTTACTATTTGATTTAATAAAAAGCAAGAAAGAAGACATTTCGTTTTTTCTAATGAATTTTTTGTTTGTTAGACAAAAATTACTATTTTTAACATTAACAAGCACTGTTTAAGCATTACTTAAAGAATACACTTTGTTTTGATTTTTCTAGCTTATTTTTCTGAGATTCTTATTGTTTTTTACCTGAAACGAAATTACTCGAAACATACCAACCTGAAATGGGTGTTTTGCAACACCCCTCCCCCTTTTAGAGTGTAAGAGATAAACGTTTTGTTTATCAAAAAGCTTACAATTACGACTTTGCAAGTATAGCTTGACAAATATTTTCCGGACCCCCCCCCCCCCTATCCATAGTTAAAAAAGGCCTCGCAAAAATGTTTTGCTCCAGGCCTCGCACTAAAGGGTACCCTTTAGGGATTTTGTGCTAGACCTTTAACTCCTTGGCTTGTTGGTAGCATGCTAAAATTGACAGGAAGTTTTGTATTAAATAACTCACAGAGTAGGTGGCCACAAGTCTGACAAGGGTCAGATAGCGCGGCTAGAGTAGCAGTCTTCTGAGCAGCTTTCCATCCGCAACAGTTGCAGGACCCTTCCTGACAGGCTGAATATATGGCCAATTTGAGGAGTTTCCTATCCCTAGGCATAGCATACACCTGGAAAACCGTGAATTATAAGAAAACCAACTAAAGGCTACAATAAATTACGATATTCTGATTGTACTTTCGAGACAATATCAAGCTACATCGAAGAACATTTTCTCTATTAACGGTCCAAGGTGACTCACTTCTCAGATTCCTTGGAAAATAGCTGTACCTACTGAGTGTTTACACAGGTTTAGCTGAGTTATTTCTAAATGCCTGTCTCGTCAACGTTAACTGTCCAAGTTATAACACCGCCAAAATCATTTCGAAAAATGTGAAAACGGTGGTTAATCAAGACCAAATGATGAAAGATATCCTTGAAAAAATATTCGTGATTTGAGGCTCAAACCTGATTTTTTCTCTGTTGTATCATTTGGAGGAAAGTTTGTTTGTTGATCCTCTGAGGAGGGTCTTTCGGCGGGTCTGCTTTCCCCGTTGTGCTTGGGCCAGCTTCACTCATGGTGCACTTTTGAACTGTTTCAGAATAATTATCCTAAATTGAAGTTAATAGATATTAGGATACATCAGAAGTTGCGAACAAGAGTGAGAATAGGAAACAGAGAAAACTATTGTTTACGTTCACGTAAAGAAATCACAATCAACGACAAATAAATGAAAGATCATTCTTTCGTGCCCAACACAGCGTTGGCGTCGCTTGTGCACTGTGGAGCGATGATACCGTATCCTTATTTTGACTTGCGTCTCGCCGCCGAAAGACGAGCAGCCGGTGCTACGGTCTAGCGGCATTTGTGAAAAGTATGTTGTACCTCGTTTTTACCGCTCATTCCAACTTTATTATTCATTTAAAAATTTGACGGTTCTACTCGGACAGTATTGTCGGGTTTCAGCGCTACCTACCGCCACTTCAACTAACTACCATTTCTGATATCTTATCAGGTGATCACGCTCGCGACCGCATTCGTTTTATCCGTGTGACGTCACACAGAATGGATGTTGGAAGAAGAAGGAGAAGAAGAAGAAGAATAAGAGTAATCTCCCTGAAAGGCGGCCATGTCGACTCCGTTGTAAACAAAGATTGTATAGAATATTGCTTAGGTTTTTCATTATGCCAATCTGTGCGGTTATTAGTTGCTCTTCTCGTCCCGGAAGCGGTATTCAATTTTTTGGTTTGCCAAAAGTGATTAGAAACAGTGTGCAAAGACAAGAAACTTTCCGAAAAAAGAAGAATATCAGCCTTTTGACGTCGCTGCTTCCCAGCCTTCTGACAACCATGATTTTCGATGAACTGACACTTTTATAACCAGCTTCAAATCATCTTATTATTATTATTTGTACACGTTTTCTTTTTCATCATTTAGGTATTTGTTTGTTTCCCCGGGAAATATCATGTTGTTCACCTCTTGAAACCAACTGCTCATCACGAAAATTCTGTAATCTTCACATCAAGTTCATGGTGTAGGTACTGCCTATCGTTAATTCTGTGCGAATTGTATATTGTTTCAATGTACAATGAAATTTCTGAATAAATTGCGTGTTTTTCATTGAATGTTGTACATTATTCCATTATATCAACACACCTAACTACAGATCTACAATAAACAGACGATGGGAGTCAGCTCACTTAAGTAAGTACCATTTAGGGTTTCAAGGAAAGAAGTTACAATAGTTATGAAGTTTACCTTTGAAAAATACCTTCTTTTCTAATAATGGTAGGTATTTGGTTCATTATGGATATCTGCATTTAGTTGTTGCGTCTATAAGTTCGAGTATCAATCATAGTAGGATTGATCTGTACTACTTCCCTGTTTGTGAAAGTCTGTATATGCGTGTTAGTTAGAAACAAAACACTTGCTCTAAACTATCTAGAGATAATATCTCTAGATATATGTTGTTGGATAACTAATGAACCAGTAAGTAGGTAGCTACTGAATAATCGGTAGTTATTACTTATATGAGACCCAAAAAAATGCATTGAGAACTCTGGAAAATCTAGGTTTGTGGTGTTCACTAGGTACTTTCTAAAGGCGAATACGCTCAACCATCAGTAGATAGGAACGTTTTATATTGCAATCTAAGGTCAGATTGGGATGTAAATAGGCACTTGTCTCTGGTTCTCTATGTGAGTAGGTATCTATTATCGATCAACCCACCTAACTACAGATCTACAATAAACAGAATATCAGTTCACATAAGTAGGTACAATTTAAGGTTTCAAGAAAAGAAGTTCGTAGGTACAACATTTATAAAATTTACCTTTGAAAAATACCGTCTTTAGCAGTTAGTTGTCTGTAAGTTCGTATATCACTATATCTATCGTAGTAGGTTTGATCTGTACTTCCTTTTTTGTGAAAGTCTGTACGTCCGTGATAGGTAGAAACTAAACACTTCCTCTAAACTATCCAGAGATATGTTGTTGGACAAACAATGAACAAGGAGACAGAGAGCCACTGCAAAATCGGTAGTTGTTATGTTTGAGACCCAAAAAAATGCAGTAAGAACGCTGGAAAATCTAGGTTTCTGGTGTTCACTAGGTACTTTCTAAAGGTCAACACGATCAAAATCATCAAAAGGTAGGAAGGTTTCATATCACAATGTAGGGTCAGAAAAGGATGTAAATAGGCACTTGTCTCCAGTTCTCCATGTAAATAGGTATCCAAGTAGTAATACGTTTGTTCAATGTGGCGAATAAATATTCAAATTTTCATTCTGAAAAACTTATTTCGAGAGTTTTTAATTGACACTAATGTTTGTGTCAGCCTGGTTTGCTTGTCAGCATGACAGTTGACACCTGTCATGTCCCTGTTCTTTGTGTCAAGACCCCTCAGTGTCTGTATCAGCTGTTTGCAATCTGATCGCTACTTACGATTACATAATTGCTATAAAAGAATAGAAAGAAGAAAATAATGAATATACCACTATCATTCTGTTTGCATACCAAGAAATAGGACCTGTGTGGTATGTAAATATAATGACCTTGCTGACAGCGAGTCAAAATGGCGCCCTTTCACGACCAGCTGATCGGGTAAGCTGAGAAGGTTAGGTTTGATAACCTAAGGTAGGTTAAATTGAGTCTCACGGATATCACCTTATAGGTGATGGGATATCGAAGGCATAATATCGATATCGTTATCGATATTGATATCGAGCACTTGATATCGATAACAGAAAAATATCGGACCATCAATATCGATATTATTGATATCGATAATATCGATATCGAAAAAAAGTCAAACAAACAAAAATTCATTTTAAATTGAAAACATGTGAGAATTGAACAAAATTAGGACCACCTACCAGTACCTACTTAGATCAGTCAAAATAAGAACAATAATTAAAAATAAAAGTCTGCCTCAAGGCTTTCCATGAATATCAGTTTTGACAAGGTATCAGCTTTCAATCTGTTTCGGTCTGGTGTCATCACGTTCCCTGCTTTAGAAAAAAGTCTCTCAGTTGGGACAGATGTGGAGACTGAAGATAAATATTTAATAGCAATATAGCTAAGATGCGGGAATGCATTCCTATTGTCATTCCAATATTTCAGCGGATTTTTATTCATATCCTCTTCAGCTGGAGAGCGTAGATATAGAGCAAGATGAGCAAGAGAAATGAGTGTGTGAGTTTGTTTATTTTAGTTGTTCATGGAATATGGAAGAAGACGAAAAATAGAGAGCTCCAGTCCTGACCATGGAAGAAGCGACAAAGCTCTTTCACGCTGTGTTTGCTGTTTGCTCTATGCAAGGAAAGCGGGAAAGAAGGTGACCGATATCGATATCAGCGGGGAAAATATCGATATACCGATAATATCGACCACAGCAATATCGATACTGAAATATCGGATATCGACCACACGATATCGATATTTCCGATATATCGGATATCGATATCCCATCCCTACCGCATTACCGTCGCTCCTCAAATTGCATTTATCCCAAGATTACAATATGGCGATGTACATGGACTACTTTCACGACAAGTCGACTCGAGAACATTTATTTTTGAGTTTTGACATTTTCATGTCTTTGCCCTGGCACATAGCACAAAAAACTTTCACGAAATTGCGTAACGAAATTGTGTTACAGTGCCTTTATAATGATTTCCGCTTACAACGACCCCGTTGTCAGGTTTGTTCCTTTTCTACACTTTTCAACCCACAAAAATTGTTCACCACTCGTTGGAAAGCTCTCGATTTAACCCCTGGAGTGTATAAACCCTTTGATGGACTCCAAGTGTATAAAGGGTCTGACAGACAAGCAGCAAGTGTAAAGTTGTTTTTGAGACAAATTATAGGTTAATTGATACATTTTTCGTCTTACCAACATTTTATTAGTAAAAACAAAGTAACAAGACTTACTCCCAAGTAGTCTATGGAGTCTCAAGGAGTCTAATTTGAACAGAATTTCAAAAACTATTATCAACGATACCCAACATGCAAATTTGAGATCACCCCCCCCCCTTCCTCTTCCAATACTCCTGCGTTGCTAGTCTAGGTAGGTAATTCGCAGAACTTCACATCCTTGTTCAAGGTGAAACACAAAAAACCACGAAATATGTGGTTTCTGGTGTCTTGGCGCCATGGTGGCACAAAGAATACACAATTCATGAAAATACAGAGCTATGTTGATAATGTCCCCTCAATTTCATAGTTTGGGTACAATTAGTAAGCTATAAAGGAGCCGAAATATTGAAAAATCGGATATTTTGTGAATATTATCCCCCCTACTCGTCCCCTCCTCACGCTAATTTCGATTTCTGGTCATTCGAACTCTCCGAACAAAAAAGAATTTCGCAAATTGGTTGGAAATTGAGGCAAAATTAGGCCCAAAAACGTACGTTTTTTGGTTGCCTGTGTATTAAGTGTCTGAGGGACACGGTGGTTTTCAGAAACTAGGGAACAAAGTACTTTTCCTGACGGTTAGATCACAGCTGAAGGTTTGAAATGGAACCTTCTATAAAGGGGGACAGGATCTGAACGCCTGGGACATTCAAGATGCTCACTGCTGTCAAAATATTTCATTGAAATTTCCCTCGTGTCTGTCAGACACTTTATACACACCAGGGGTTAACGAACATTTTCATGTTCTCCATAACATATTGACTATACGAATAGCGGAGCTATGGGAATAACTGTTCTCATATTTTGTTTACAAACTAATGATCGTGAGTGTGGAAGATAATTAATCCGGAATCGTCTATTTTATTGGAATTAGGTACCTACCTGTGAAATATCACCAAAGTTCGTGTTGGCAAGAGGGGATTATTTGTCGAATAAACACTCACACAGATCACCGGATAACTACCTTTTATTTTACAAAACAGAACGTACTACAATTTCAACTCGAAACGAACGACAAAACAATTTTTTTTCTGACTTTTACAACGAATAACGCTTACGAATGAACAACGAACATACACATTGATTCAACGGAATTTTGCCGGTAAAAACTCGGATATAGCGAAAGTCATTTCGTTGAAACAGTCGCACCATGGAGTGATGATCCACCAAACCTACTTCCATACACTTGTTTCCATAGGTGCCCACCAACAAAGAATGGATCTCCAACATCCTCCCACCTAATGTTCAATGAAGAACATTACTAAGTCCAGCCGCTTGGGAACCTTAACCGCACGTCCAACACGAGTCAGAAGTGGCGTGGTCTGGGCAGCAAGCTCTGAGCCAGGATCAGACACCTCCACAGCAGGGTCCAGAAGCATATCCTCAGCAGGGTCAGGTAGCACCTCTTCAAAGTCCTCCAAAGTATCCAGGGCCTCCAATTCTTCCTGCTCCGAATCTTCCAGAGGATCCATCGCCATTTCCACCTCCAGTGGGAACACCCGCTGCAACGGACGAGTCATCACTCCCTTAGCAGTCTTTAAATAATGAACCCTAATATGACCATCACGACCGCGAACAATCTCTTGAATTATTCCAATGGGCCACTCTAGTCTCTTCACATCATCTGAGCCTATGAGGACAACTTCTCCAACTCTTGGTTCCCGAGTCCCTCTTCGGTGTGTCCACTTAAGACTGCCAAGATACTCAACCCGAAATCGTTCCCTCAATTGCTGACGCAATTCAGATCTATGACGTAGGCGACGATCCAAGCTATTCTCGTCTATAGCATCACAATCGGGGGTTCCTGAAAACTTGATATCCTGCAAAAAGGCAGATGGGGTGAGAGCCACAGGATCCATATTGCTCTCAGATGAAGGAGTAATGGGTCTCGAATTGACCAAACTCTCACATTCACAAAGAGAGGTGTACAACTCTTCAAGGTCAAGACATGCTTTCCCCAATGTACGTCGCAGCAATCTTTTAACAGTCTGGACCATCCTCTCGTAAAACCCTCCCCACCACGAAGCCAAAGGTGGGTTAAACCTCCATTCGATGCGTTCAACACTGGAATATGATGTAATGGTCTCCCAATCCAGTGCTGCAAAAGCATTGTTTGCACCATGAAAACACGTTCCATTGTCACTATACAATATCTTGGGCCTACCTCTTCTTGCAATAAACCTTCTCAGGGCCAATATGAAGGCGTCTGTGCTCAATGATGTCACCAATTCCAGATGAACAGCACGGAAGACTCCACAGGTAAAAAGGGCCACCCACACCTTCTGTCCATCACACAAAACCAATGGCCCAGCATAGTCTACACCAACCACCTCAAACACAGCAGCATCTGAAACACGTTATGGTGGCAGTGGTGGGGACTCAACATCAAAACTCTTTCCACTGAAGCGCTTACAAGAAACACATTTCTTGACAATGTTCCGGGTCAGTTGACGGCCCCTCAGAATCCAAAAGCGCTCCCTCAGCAAACTCCATAAAGTTGCAGCTCCAACATGACCATTCCTACAGTGAAAATCATACACCAATCGCTGTACAACTGGGTGATTGGTTGGAAGAAGAATAGGAGTAGTGAACCCCTCAATATCATCTCGCTCAGAGATCCGGGTTTGCAGTCTCATAACATCAAAGTCATCCCTAAAGGGTCGCAGCTCACGAATACTCTTATCTGTAAGGGTAGGGAATGCCTCCTCCTGAACCAGACGACACACCACATTCTCTGCAGCCTTCAGCTCCTCCATGGAGAGCACCCCTCTCTTACGCATACGACGATTCCTACAATTGAAGACAAAACGGTTAATCCAACCAATCATTCTCACAATTTTCTCATACTTGGAAAAGAAGCGGTACATCCAGCTGTGATCCATAGTTGCCGAAACAAGAGTAGACGACCTGTTCAGTCTTTCACTAGATATAGCCTCCTCTTCAAAAACACATGGTGATAGTGGCCATCTATCCTCATGAGCCCTCAACCAAGACCACCAACGCGACCTGACCAGCTGTTCAATGCTGCACCCCCTAGAAGGTAAATCGGCAGGATTGAATTTACCTGGTATGTGTCGCCAAGTAATGTGAGCTGTCAACTCTCTCACCTCTTTCACCCGATTCCGAACAAAAACCGACCATTCCTCTTGACGATGAATCCAGGCGAGTACAGTACTGGAATCGCACCAAGCATACGTAGGGACATCACTCCATCCAAGCGCATCCTGAATGGACCTTAATAGACGAACTCCAATAACCACACCCATCAGCTCCAACCTTGGTATAGTCAAACCCTTCAATGGTGCCACCCGAGATTTTGCCTGAACCAGAGATACAATAACTCCACCATTTTCCGCTTCACTACGAAGAAAAACACAGGCAGCATAGGCCTTTCCACTAGCATCACAGAACAAGTGTAATGAAGGATTCTTCAGTGTTCCCAAATTCCTCTTGACAGCAATGTTTTTCAACAGTTTTACTTGTTTTCGCCAGGTCTCAAAAGTCTTGTGGTCTTCCTCCTCTAATGGATCATCCCAACCAAGCTTCTTTTCCCAAAGGGTCTGCAACATCAACTTCAACTCAACAGTTGCAGGAACACAAAAACCAATGGGATCGAAAATCCTCTGAGTCATGGACAAAACACTTCGCTTAGTCAACACCTCTGGCTGTGTGGTTGTCTCCCACCAATCCAAATTGAGGCTAAGAGAGTCTACATCTCGGTCCCATTTTAGTCCAAGCAAAGACGAGGGAGCGTTAGACTGTTTGTCAAATGAAAACTCCCACCCTCTCAGATTGAAACCACCTTGAGCCAAACAGTCAGTTGCCAAATCTTTCAACTTCTCAGCCTCAGCAATACTATCCACACTCATTGCTAGGTTGTCCACATAGAAGCCCTTTTTCAACCTGCTCAACACTTCACCATTCTCAGAAAACCCATTTTCTGAACTCAAACTCAAATGATGATCCAAGACAGCTGCCAGCAAAAATGGACTGCAGGTAACACCAAAAACAACACGTGTGTGTCTCAAAGTAACCTGCTCCTGAGTGTCTTTTTTCCACAAAAACTTCAAATATTGACGATCCTCTGGGTGGATTGAAATTTGCAGAAATGCCTTCTCAATATCTGCCGATACCCCAATAGCTTTTTCCCGAAAACGAAGCAGAATGTCTGGTAACAGTTCAATCAAATTTGGCCCCTGTTCCAAGCAGTCATTCAGTGAAGGGTTCCTTCCACTTTTTGCTGAAGCGTCAAAAACAGGACGGACTTTAGTGGTGCTACTTGATTCCTTAACCACTGGACGATGGGGCAAGTAGTGACCCTTCCAATCATCTTCAGTCCTCTCAATGATATTCAGTTCCAACCATTCATTGAGCACTGCATCGTAGTTCTCGAAGAGCTTCTCTGTTTTCTCAATTTTCCTCAACATACTCTGCAGACGGGTCTCAGCAAGTTCCCTATTAGTCGGTAAATCCTCAACAATGTCATACCAAAGTAGTCGCACTTGGTACCGACCATTCACAAATTCCACAGTATTCTGGAATTGTCTCAAAGCAGCAGCTCTTTTCTGATCCTTAGTCTCCTTTTCACCAGGATCACTGATGCCAATAGCCTCCAATTTCCACAGATCTGACACGTCACCTTCTGCTATAGTGGTCATGGTGAATGTTGTGGCAAGATTTGAACTGCATCGCACAGCATTAGACCTCAAGCGGGTTCCCATGAGTGTCCAACCAAACACAGTCTCCACAGCAACAAAGCCAGATGAAAGGACCTCACGTCTTCCAGACCAGATCTTTCCCGCCACATCAGCACCAATCAGAACATCTATTGGGCCAGCCATATCAGTCAAGGGTACAACTCCCAAGTTCCTGAGTTCTAGGGCAACCTGATCAACTGGCTCAGCAACCGGGATGTACGATGCAATGAGGAATTTCACCGATTTCTGTTTGCATTTTTCCTGAATAGTTAATGGTGTGGGATAGATGAAAATCGGGCTGATTTCGGAAAATAAGTCTCCTGTTATTTTTGGGAGACAATCAAAATTTTTAATTTCAAAACTAACTGGGAAAACAGACGTGCAGCGGGAACGCTCGCTGATTGGGCTGTTTGGATCGCCGTCTCCTCCCAGTGTTGCCCATTGGGACGACGAAATCGTGTTTTCTAAGAGAAAAGTTATCAAACAAAAACAGAGGAAACCTAATTTTCCTCATCTCGCTTTTTCTATTTTTTTCTTCAGTTTTTCGATTTCGAACTTTACTGTTTCATGAAATTTTGCATCTGGGGACTATGGATTTCTCGATCTCAGCGCTTCAAGCGGCCATAAATGAACTATTCCAGCATGACGTCATTTCCCCGGTTTTTTTAAACATTCGTATTTTCTACACTGTTTTGTTTATTCGTAAATTAGGAAGTTCGGGCTGAAAGTTTGCCTTAGGGGGTTTTTAGAGGTGCTGAATCCGATTTTGGGGTCGAAAATAGGAAATTCCGACATGGTAAAATTCCTCATTGTATCCTGATTCAAAGTCGTAAAGTTGCACTGATAACCATTTGACTCACTCCGCAACCGAACTTTAACACATTTGTGTTTTGTTGCCCCAGTACTGCAACCTCCAAAAAGCGAGTGAATAAGAACCTCATGATCAATAACTTCATACTTCATTTTATCAATCGAGTGGGTGGAAATATAAGACCTCTGAGAACCACCATCAACCAACACACGAACAGGAAGCCGGGTACATTTACTGAACATGGTGACAACAAATGTCTGCAAATAAACCTCACTAGATGATGACCCCACAGTCAAACTGTGATTCACAGCTACCAGCCCATTCTCTGTCTTGACGTTGTCTTCTGAACTTGGGCTATCACCTTCTGAACCCCCTCCATTGGCCTTATAACACAAAAGTTGGTGATGATGCCCCCCACAGAGCCCACACTCTTTATTGCACTTTCGAGACATGTGTTTTCTTCCCAAACAGACAAAACAGCAACGAGCCTGAGCAATTGATTGACGCCTTTCTTGGATAGACATAGGATATGCCTTGGCACAGCCCCCAGATCCATGCCCTCCACCACAAAACAAACATTTTTCTACTGAATTTGTATTTGCCAATCCAGCAGCTGTTGGTGAACGTTTCAACAAAGTTGTGTCAGTAGCACGAAAGTCCCAATCCTTAACCCCAACAGACTGAGAACAAGCCATAGCTACCCTCTCTTCAGCTTCCACCTCACACTTAACGAATTTCAACAGACTATCCATTCGGCACTTCTGAGAGGTAGCACTAGTATTGGTTCGCTGCCATACCTTCAATGTTTCAGTGGGTAAACAGGATTCAACCAGTGGGAAAAGGATGGATGCATAATTGTCCGACATATTACCCAAGGTCTCAAGAGCACGTAGTTGGGCTTCAAGGCGGTCATACAAACTCGGCAAAGTCATATCCTCATGTGAGGTAACCAACTTCAGAAGTTCCCTAATATAAAATTCTATAAGTAGATCCTCTCTGCCACATCTCTCCTTCAAAGCAGCAATAGCCTTATCATAGTTATCCCCAGAAGGTGGGAAACTTTCCACCACAGACCTTGCCCTTGACTCGGGGATAGTTGCCTGAAGGAGATACTGAAACTTATCTTCTCTTGACAGAGAAGGATCAGAATCTATACTCGAAAATTGGGCCCAAAATCCAATCCATTGTGACACCTCACCACCATACTTCACCAGCTCCAACTTAGGCAGACGAAATCTCTGCCTTCTCTCAGACTCACCTTCAGAAATAACAGAACCCATGGTAACACGTTGATTGAGGTTATCAACCATGCTCTTCAATGTGAAAAACTTAACATGATATTTATCAGATTCGTCGATCTCTGCCAACAAAACCTCGTCTTTCTCTTCGAAACTATGCATAGCAGACAAAACATCCCGATCCACAGACGTGATCTCATAATAGCGATGTTCTAGAACAGAATACTTTGCATTAATCTCCGTCAAACCGCATTTTTTGATGATAAGTTCATGCAAAGAAGCCTCCTGCTTCTCAAAGGATAGTCGTAGAACTCCCCTTTTCTTCACCAAAGACGTCAAATTATTCGTCACACCTTCGTTATCCATTTTCACTTAAAAGGTAGGTACTTACAGTTCACAAGTTCTGTCCAAAATAATCAAATTCTCAACCTCACTGCCAACGTCCTGTCACAGTCGCCAAAATGTGAAATATCATCAAAGTTCGTGTTGGCAAGAGGGGATTATTTGTCGAATAAACACTCACACAGATCACCGGATAACTACCTTTTATTTTACATTTACAGAACGTACTATAATTTCAACTCGAAAACGAACGACAAAACAATTTTCTTTGACTTTTACAACGAATAACGATTACGAATGAACAACGAACATACACAGTGATTCAACGGAATTTTGCCGGTAAAAACTCGGATATAGCGAAAATCATTTCGTCGAAACAGTCGCACCATGGAGTGATGATCCACCAAACCTACTTCCATACACTTGTTTCCATAGGTGCCCACCAACAAAGAATGGATCTCCAACAGTTGTGATATCAAATGCCGGAAAAAATACCGAAATACTGATAGGTTCTGAACTATTCGAATTCAACAACTTAATGAATTTTTGTGGTCTCAATTTAGGCACAATGACAACATTTGAAGGGTACGGGGGAAGAACCAGGTATGTCATCTGAACATAGTTTTGAGTAAAATGCTTTTCAATCTATGAAACTCCTGATTCTTCCTCCTTGTACGAAAACTTTAACCTTAATTTTAGCGTGACTAACCTTCTTCTTCCCCGAAAGGATCACACCATGGTATAGTACTTAACATTAGCCACAAGATAGCGTTAAAAACTC
The DNA here is from genome assembly GCA_009739505.2 of Apolygus lucorum. Classification (NCBI taxonomy): domain Eukaryota; kingdom Metazoa; phylum Arthropoda; class Insecta; order Hemiptera; family Miridae; genus Apolygus; species Apolygus lucorum. Next base: position 13,149,344 of record CM019174.2, read on the forward strand.
ATTTTTGAAAAAAATTGACAAACCTGGTTCTTCCCCCGTACCCTTCATTTTTTGAAATTCCATTACCTTGAAAGTGCGCGAACTTCTTGAAAAAACGGCAGGCTATTGCTTTGTGTCCCATCTTCTTACATTCCAAACATTCCAAATGAACGTATGCGCATTCTTCATCCTGGTGTCCATTCCCAAGACATCTTGAACAAGGCAGGGAATCTTGAAGACGTTGCATATTTAACGCACCTCCTCGCATCGATTTCTTCTGATTAGGTGAACGATATTGTCGCTGTGGTGGCCAGTTGTTACTATTTGCTATTAGTGACGTAAATCTACCATACTGCTGACTGGACCACCCTGAACCACCGTGATACGGATCTTCGAATTGCGGTAGGGGGAAAGGAGGCGGGAAACGCGAGTAAAAAGGTGCAGCGCTACCATGACCTTGAGAAAACGATGAATACGCGTCACCGTGGTGGTACTGTGAGCGCCTCCCATAGGGGTAGGGGGGTTGAAAAGGTTGAGCGCCAGCATGAGACACTCCGGTGGTAAGGCAGGGAAGGGGAGCCCATGATCGCCAGGCTGTCTACCCCCACCCTTAGCGCCATGCACGAAGAATAACTCCCTGTGACCAAGGTCCTCGACCCCCAACCCTTCAGAATCAACCTTCACCTCCGATCCCTCACCATTACAAACAGCCTCCGACGCATGTTGTAGTTTCAAAGCGAAATTTTGCGACGTCTTCTCTACCTCTTTCGTGGGATTAGCTTGAAGTTTATTCATGGCAAGATCAATTAGATTGCTCAATTCGCTTTCAGAATTTTCCATAAGCAATGACTTCAAAGAGGGGTCATGCAATCCATTTATGAATTTGTATTTGAACGTGTTATCCGTATCAAAACCCGTATCATGCCCTGTGTCAAAGCCACAGTAAGTAGCTGCTAATCTAATCCGATGCAAATAGTCCTGAAATCCTTCATCGGCCTTTTGCACGCAACTGAAAAACTGCTCAAATTTCCAACCCGCAGTAGGTCTGGGTTTATAAATACCTATCAATATATGTTTCAACGTGGTGTAGGTAGCAGTGTGGTAATCAGAAAATGCTCTCAGCCGATCGGACGGTTGTTTTAGTAGGTTAACGAGTAAGTTATACCTCCACGCTAGGGATGGGATATCGAAGGCATAATATCGATATCGTTATCGATATTGATATCGAGCACTTGATATCGATAACAGAAAAATATCGGACCATCAATATCGATATTATTGATATCGATAATATCGATATCGAAAAAAAGTCAAACAAACAAAAATTCATTTTAAATTGAAAACATGTGAGAATTGAACAAAATTAGGACCACCTACCAGTACCTACTTAGATCAGTCAAAATAAGAACAATAATTAAAAATAAAAGTCTGCCTCAAGGCTTTCCATGAATATCAGTTTTGACAAGGTATCAGCTTTCAATCTGTTTCGGTCTGGTGTCATCACGTTCCCTGCTTTAGAAAAAAGTCTCTCAGTTGGGACAGATGTGGAGACTGAAGATAAATATTTGTAGACGGCTTCATCAGGTACTACGAGGATATCCAAGCTGGATCGTCACGGGAAGCACCTAAGGGAGGGATGGATGGGAGGAGGTAGGAGGAACCAACCCCTCCTCCCTAGCCCTCGAGTCTTCAGTAGTGCGTCAGAAGGGAGCTCTGATTGTTCACTTATGGGGGAGTTTCGCCACCTCGTATTACCTAGTTTATGAGTTCTATCTTTCTATTGTTTTGAGTTCCAATATACTTAGTTCGGTTCATTACTTCACTGTGAGTCTTCATTATGAAAAACCCAGAACTGGAGGCAGGAGAACTGTCAGAAGAAGAGGAAACTCAGTACAACGAGTTTCCTAATCTTCCTACAACATCAGAAGTTGGGATTCGATCTCAAGAGCTTCACAACAGACAAATGCAGCTATTTTTTCCGTCAAGTTCGACGAAAAGGTATGAGGAAAATCGTTACAATCGTGAATTATTTCAAGATGAATCTCAACCCCAAAATATTGGATCGTGGGAAGAATTCGCTCGTAAACAGATGTGTTTATTGCAAGGAGTTTTCGAAGAGGAACCCCCCTCCCGTCTATGTTCTGTGTCGCCCATCTACCTGAGGAGCCTCGCACGTACGCACGCGCCCAGTTGAAGTGTTTACAAGAAAGAAAAGCGGTGGACTTTTGCCTTGTTGAGTTCGGGCCTGAAAGGTGCTGCCACCCAGTGGCTTATTCAAGTAGTTCAACAAAATCTTACCTCGAGAGTAGTAAGTTCGATAAAGAGTAGTTGTTCTGTCGGGAGTACCTATGGCACAGAATGACACGCCCTCCTCATACTTTCGTCCATCTGGTTTTGGTATGAGATAGAATACTGGTAACCAAAATCCAAGATCGAAGACACCTAAGAACTTCAAGAAGTCGAGATGGAAGAAACTGTAGACCTGATGTTTGCTACACCTGCAATACTCCGGGACATTTTGCTTGAAATTGTTCCAAGAAGAAGAAGGAGGAGTCTGCACCTTCCAGGACTGCCAATAAGCTAGTTGGCCTTTGTGACGTCCACGCCCGGGATCATCTAATTCATAAGGGTGAGAGTATTAGTTACCAATTTGATAGTGGTTCAGAATGCTCTCTCTTGGATCTCAGTTTTGAATCTAAATTCGAAAGAACGAAAATTTGTAAAAATTGGTAAAAATTTGTGAAATTAATGTCTCTATGTCTCCAAGTCTCTATGGATGGCTTTGATATGAAAATTTTGATTAATTTAGTTCCAGACAAATTTTAAATGTTCCTTCCAATCATTGGTTGTGAAATTATTTCACTCAAGTTTCGAGTAGTCATCGCAGATAAGCGTTGTTTTTTTGTCAAGAGCTGAAAATTTCTTGAATTAATGTTTCTACCAAGAGAGTGAACCTGACCAAGAAAATGATTTATCTGTTTAGCACATTTCTCCTAGATATCGATGACAATTTATCTTGTTGCCTGACGACCATATCGTCAGAGATGCAACAGGACATGATTCCAGTGATATTCCTTTTGGCGATGAGAATTTATTTCAAATTCTTGGTGAACTTAACTGATTCATATTCTTCTTGGTGATGAAAATTTGGTTTCAATTTATAGTGAAATTTGATTTGTTCATATTCCTTTCGGCGATAAGAATTTATATTCAACTTCTAGTTGGCTCGATCTGTTCATATTGGATAATGGACAAAGCAAGCCAGAGTCACATGTTGTTTATTTGATTTCTGGGAATACCTAGTTATGATTCAATTAAAATTGAAATTTCCCAAAACTGATAGACCAAAATCATCTCATTTTACAGAGGTTTGAGCGGTTTTTTCAAAGAAACAGTTCTGCAGGTTTTGATCAACGCAGTGTTTTCTCTGAACTTGGCGAAGTATTCGTTGATTGTTCAAAATTTTAACAATTCGATGATTCTGAATAGACGAAGAATTCTGTGACACTTATGAGATGAGATCGGGTGTTTTTGTGTAGAAAATTCATCATAACGTTACGACTTGTTGTCTCTTTATGGTTCCAAATAGCTTCAAGTAGGCTGTTCTCCAGCAGATTCTACACTTCGACGTTTGGACGTTTGTGGAGCCGAGTTTCGTGGTCCACAGCTCTCTTATCTTTTTATGACCTCATTCACTTTCTCAACTTTGATGTCGCAGTGGAGGTACATAATTTCTTTGGATGTACCAGGAGGCATTAACTAGACTCCTGAGTATTTTGTTCTGCACAGTTTGTATGTTGGTATTTTTGGTGCATCCCCATATGGGACAGCTGTGGACCCATCCTGGTTTTATAACTTGCTTGTAGAGTGGCACTTTGTTGTGCACAGGGTTGATTTCTTCTTCTTCACATGTTCTTTCCATTTCAGTTTGGTACCCAAGGTCATACAGTACTTAGCTGTTGTTGCACGTGGTATAGCTGACGAATTTATTTCAACAGGAATAGTAGGGTTTACTTTCCGATATGAGAAATTTACATGCATTGACTTTATTTCATTTAGTTTAATTCTCCACAATTTGGTCCATTTAAGGATACAATCCACCGATTTCGGCAGTTTTTGAGGCTTCCTCAATTGTGTTTCTACTTACTGCGTCATCTGCAAATAATGTTGCTGTGGTTTCTTCTGTTGGTTTTGGAAGATTCCTTGTGTACAGAAGGTACAAAACCTGTCCAAGAACATTTCCATGTGTACTCCAGCTGCTATGTTCCTCAACATTGAGAAATCATCTTCACGTTTTATTCGGAAGTATTCCAAAGAGTAGTATTCCTTGTCACACTGTGCACTTGGACATAACTGGAATACTCAGTGGGAAGAATGACGTCAAGAAATATATGTTTGTTTTTGTACACAGATCCACAAAATTCACTTCTTTTGATGCTCAATCGAAAACTTGATGGTTTTCTCGATGTGTTTGTTTTAGCTCCCTCTTTATTAGTTGTTAATCAAAGTAGATCGTTAGCTAATAATGGTTTCAAAGATTTTTGTACTCAGGGTTAGATTGAGTTGCAGCTTATTGCAATTGGAGCTGGTTGTGCCAATTGGCAAGTTGAAAGACAAATGCGTGTTTCAAAGAATTGGTTAACGAGTGTTGAGTCCAAAGAGTATTGAGTGTTGTGTGTTAGTAGCAAGCAGTAGTTGATTTAGTGCTTCTGAAAAACGAAGAGCACAATCAATCAAAATTTGACCTGAAGTTAAAGGGGCCATTCAAAATTACGAAAATTTCACCAAATGGCCGATATGAAATAGTATCAATTTGTAGATGTTGCTGTGGGTTTTACTTAAAAGGAAGGCACAACGTAATCTATTAATCGTGTATTCAGAATTTTACACCGTAATAAACAATTGTCAACGTAAAAAAGTATAAAATCGGTTCGGAAAAGTCCCGGATTCTCGGCGCGAACGAACGAATAATGACGAATCCTTTTCTTGAGTGGTGGTAACCGTCTTGCCTGCCCCTGCGCGTCGCGGCGTGGGCATTGTAGGCACTACATCACTCCCCCCTCAGGAAGTGACGAAGTCGGAGAGGTGTCGAGGGAAGTGGACACGTCGACCAGTAGAAGTAACAGTCGCTGGTGATGAGACGACTGGAAGTGGGCTTGGAGACCCTGGACTAGAAGTGTCAGGTGGGGGCAGTGCTGAAGTTGAGGTCGATGGGTTGGGTGACTGTGTTTGTCTGTCATTAGTGAGAAGAAAGGCAGGTTTCAGCCTGTCTCGTGACACAACAATTCGATTATCTCTCACCCAGATCTCAAATGTCTTGTGCGATCGCTTGGCCACTCGGAAGGGACCAGAATAAGGCCGCTGCAGGGGAGTTCTGACTGCGTCATTGCGTAAGAAGACATGTGAACAAAAATCGAGATCCTGATTTGTGAAAGGTTTATAGTTGGTATGCCAAGAAGGAGCAGTTGGACGGACATTGTCTAACACAGAATGAAGTTGTTGAACGTAGTCAGAAGGGCTGGAATTGGAATGGGGGCTGTCAAAAAACTCACCAGGAAGACGTAAAGACGTACCATAAACAAGATTAGCTGATGTGGCGCTCAAGTCTGGTTTGAAAGCACAGCGAAGTCCAAGGAGAACTGCTGGGAGCTCCTGATACCAGTGAGTACTGGCAGTTTCTGAACGTGACATCAGTGCAGCCTTGAGTGTTCTGTGTTGCCGCTCAATGAGACCATTGGCCTGAGGGTGATAGCTTGTGGTATGGCGGATGTCGATGCCGAGTATGTTGGCTGCTTCATGAAATAGGGTGGAGGTGAAATTTCTTCCTTGATCCGTAACGACAGTAAGAGGGGTTCCAAATCGGGCAATCCAACCAGAGAAGAAAGTGTCAGCTATGGTTTTAGCTGCTTGATCTGGCATGGGTAGAGCTTCAATCCATCGAGTGTATCGATCTGTACAGGTGAGCAGGTAGGAGAATCCACCAGAAGGCGGGAGAGGACCAACCACATCAATATGAATGTGAGCAAAACGTTCATCTGGTAGCAAGAAGGGTACCAAAGGTGACTTCTCATGTTTCTGGATCTTGGATGACTGACAGGAGTGACATTGACGAACCCAATGGTGAATATTTTGGTGCATATTGGGCCAGACAAACCGTTCCGCAATGAGCTTCGAGGTAGCTCTTGTGCCAGGATGGGCGATGTCATGGAGTTGTCTGAAAATGCTGAAGCGAAAAGGTTCTGGAATGTAAGGTCTGATACGTCGTGTGGATATGTCACAGTGCAGTTCGACACCCTCCAATCTAAGTTTTTGGAGCTGCATGCCGGTGGATGCAGGGTTTTCCAAAAAGGTTAGAAGTTGCTGGTCATTAGCTTGGGCTATGGAAATTTCAGCTGGAGAAACTGTGCGTTTTACGATGGATTCAACACGTGATAAAGCATCAGCTGGAACATTCAGGCTACCCTTCACATACTGGATGTCAGTCGTAAATTCACTAATGTAAGCCAAATGTCTGATTTGTCGTGGGGACAAGTTGTCACTGCGCTTAGTGAAGGCATGAATGAGCGGACGATGGTCAGTGAAAATCGTGAAGATCCTGCCTTCCAACATATGAGAAAAATAGCGAATAGTCTCATAAATTGCGAGGAGCTCTCGATCATATGTGGAATATCGACATTCTGTAGGTGTGAGCTTGCGTGAGAAGAATGCTAGTGGGCGTAATGAACCGTCAATCTCCTGATGAAGTGCTCCACCAATTGAGACATTGGAAGCATCAGTCATGACAGAAAGGTGAGCATTTGGCACTGGAAATGCGAGTACAATGTCCTCATGGAGTAAATCACGGCAAGCATTGAACGCGTTTTCCATTTCCACAGTCCAAGTGATTTCAGTCTTGTCTCCTTTCTGGTGAGGAAGGTGCAGTGGAACCTGAAGTTCCGCCATTTTGGGATGAAGATGATGATAAAAATTTATCATTCCAAGGAATCGCTTCAGTTGGTTGATAGTCTTAGGTTTTGGGAAAGATGCGATGGCCTCTAGCTTCTCTGGGAGAGGAGAAACACCGTCTACTGATATCTTGTAACCAAGGAAAGATATGGATGGCTTGGCGAATTCGCATTTCCCAACATTGATGTGGAGATTGTGCTCAGCGAGTCTGGCGAAAAAAATTTCGAGGTGCTGAATATGCTCCTCATGAGAACGAGAAAAGACAACACAATCATCAATATAAACTCGAACAAAAGGTAAGTCTCTTGTGATGTTGTCCATGTGGCGCTGGAAAGTTTGTGCTGCGCAACGGAGTCCATAAGGCATTCTGAGAAACTCGAATAACCCAAAAGGGGTTGTGACCGCTGTTTTGGGAACATCAGCAGGATTTACAGGAATTTGCAGATAAGCCTTGGTGAGGTCAATCTTGGAAAAGACCTTGGCACCGTGCATTGATGAAGTCATCTCACGAATATTTGGAATCGCATACATGTCAGGGGTTGTCTGAGCGTTTAAACGACGAAAGTCCCCACAAGGTCTCCAATCACCTGACTTTTTCCTTACGAGGTGTAAAGGGCTGGCCCAGGGGCTGTTGGAGGGCTGACAAATGCCTTCCTGGAGCATGAAGTCAAATTCAGCTTTGGCAGCTCGTAGTTTGTCAGGAGGGAGCTTGCGTGGGCGGGCAAAGCACGGGGAACCTGTCGTTTGGATGTGATGAAAGGTACATCCAGAATTAGTAGTTGTCGTTTTTGTAAGATTGGACGGAGACAGCTGGTACTTCTTTAGGAGTGTGACAATTACGGAAGGTACGCCTGAGTCAATGGTCAATATGGGGAAGGAAATGTTTTTGTCTAGTGAACCAACAGCGCTCAATAATGTCGTTTGGTCTAGGAGTCGTTGTGACCCTAGGTCAACCAAAAGGCCGTATTTACGGAGAAAATCTGCACCAAGTATGGGACGAGACACTGCAGCGATTGTGAAGACAAAAGGGAACACTCGTCGAAGACCAATATCAAGACGGAGAAGGCGTTGTCCATAAGTTTTGATGGGGGAATCATTGGCAGCAAATAAAGTTAGAGGTGCAACTGAGAGACGTTCTGAGGGAGAAGGTGGCAGAACGGAAAGTTCAGATCCAGTGTCGACTAGAAATACTTGACCAGATGTGCGATCTCTTATGAGCAAACGGCATGACTGTACCCCATCCCCAACTGCCGCTAATTGGAGACGTTCTTCGAGTTTCCCTGGTTGTTGGTTGGCTGGAAAGTGCAGGGAGTTATGCATCTGCGCGCGTTGGCGCCAAAACTGTTGTGATAACGACAAACACCACTTTGAGAGTGACTAGGAGTGGCATCACGGTGTCGTGAGCGACCACGTGATCTGTCACGAGAACGAACGATTTTGTCAAGGTGGTTGACTGTGGCGGTGAGTGTCTTCAGTTGTTCAGACAAGGACTCGAGAGAGAGTGTGGAGGAGGAAACTGCTGCCACTTGAGGAGCAAAACTCGATGACGAGGCACCCTGAGGCATGAAAGAGGTCGAAGCTACCTGAGGAACATGAATTGAGAGGATTTTATCAGCAATTTCGGCTTGTTTTTCAAGGCTGGAACCTTCAGTCGCCTGCAAGATTTGTTGGGCACTAGTAGGGAGACGCTTTACCCAAATTCCTCGTAATATATTTTGAGGAATCGCTGAGCCAGCAAGACGCTGTATTTCACGCAACAATTGGGAGGGGGTCATGTCACCTAATGCCAGAGGGCCGAGGAGTTTATTCAATCTGTCTTCCTCTGAGTCACCAAAACGTTTAAGGATCACAGTCTTGATCGCATCATAATTATGGGCAGTTTCCGGGTTTCTCAACACGTCCAAAATCTCTTTAATGTGTTGAGGTTCAAGAACTGATAAGAGATGGTTAACTTTAGTTTCGGAAACTGTGACATGCCGTAGTTCAAATTGCGCATCGACGTTGAAAAACCAGGCCTCAGGATCGAATGGTAAAAACTTCGGAAGTTTTATGGACACATGATCACAGTGTACTGTAGTAGTCGGAACCGGCTTACCTGAAGGTCCGGGAGAATCGTTACTTGTTGACATGATGGTGTTTAGCTGGAGTTAAACTCACAAAATCACGTCGGGGTCACCAGTGTAGATGTTGCTGTGGGTTTTACTTAAAAGGAAGGCACAACGTAATCTATTAATCGTGTATTCAGAATTTTACACCGTAATAAACAATTGTCAACGTAAAAAAGTATAAAATCGGTTCGGAAAAGTCCCGGATTCTCGGCGCGAACGAACGAATAATGACGAATCCTTTTCTTGAGTGGTGGTAACCGTCTTGCCTGCCCCTGCGGGTCGCGGCGTGGGCATTGTAGGCACTACAAATTAATAGTCGTTTCCGTATGATCGTATTCATCGTGCACTTGATCCAGCAAAAAATGGCCAGTCACTAGTTCTCAGTGCAGATGAGCCAGATGCTTCTGATTCATTTTGGTTGCAGTATAGTTCATGCAGTTGTATATCAGATTGGACAGTGGTTTCCGTACGTTTTATGTCTTGTCAAGAGAAGCCACAGTAATAGTTGTTAACATTTTGGAGTTGCACAGGGGAGGAGTGGTGGCCTAGAGCAAGATGAGTCGCGCTGGCATGGTCAACATGGTCTTGAGTGTGTTGCTCAGTGTGAGGTTGCTCAGAAGGGGTTTATCTCAAGTGGAGCAGTTAGATACTCTGAATAAGACAGGTTGCCTGCTACAGTTTGTGTTCCTTTTTGCTCAGGATTGGCAATTTATCCTCCATGGTGTTTCATGCATTTAGTACAGTTTGTACAGTGATCCAGGCGGATTAGCCTAGTGGCCTTGACAATTCATAAATTTGGATTGGTTGTTTCTATATCTCTCCCTTGGTTGAGCGTGTTGTTGCATTGTGTGTTGGTTTCATTGATAACCACACCTGTTTGGTTTGGTTTGGCTTTAATTATGATAGATTGACAGTATTAGGATACAGGTTGAAGGATATCAAGCAGTTCACTCAGTATGGAGTCTCGAGCAGTTTGCTCGGTATAGGGTGTCGAGCAGTTTGCTCAGTATGGATCTGGAGCAGTTTGCTCAGTATGGATCTGGAGCAGTTCGCTCAGTATGGATCTGGAGCAGTTCGCTCAGTGTGGAGTCTTGAGCAGTTTGCTCAGTATGGATCTGGAGCAGTTCGCTCAGTATGGATCTGGAGCAGTTCGCTCAATATGGAGTCCTGAGCAGTTCGCTCAGTACACGGTGTCAAGCAGTTCGCTCAGTATGTGGTGTCTAGCGGTTAGATACCCTCAGTAAGACAGGTTGTCTGCAGCAGTTTGTGTCACTTTTGCTCAGGATTTGCAGCTTATCCTAGTTGGTGTTTCATACATTTAGTACAGTTTGTACAGAGATCCAGGTAGTTTAGCCTAGTGGCCTATTCTCAGTGTGACAGTCTTTGTTCAGATTGGGGCAAAATATCCTGGATAAGGGTTTTTTTAAGTCTGTTAGCCAGTTTGTTTCATTGCAGTACAAGTAGTGTACAGATAGCAAGATTTGCGGGCAGATTCGCCCAGATCTTCAGAGATTTCAGCTAGTTTTTCCTAAATCAGTTATCCAGCTTGTCTCATTTTGGTCAGTAAGATCAGCTTGTATATCGGTCAGTAAGACCAGCTTGTCTCATTTTGGTCTGTAAGACCAGCTTGTATATTGGTCAGTACGACCAGATTGTCTCATTTTCTATGTTTTGACATAGTACGTGTCAGTTCTCAGTTCGGTCAGAGTGACCCATTTACAGCAGTTTCATATTGTGATTTTTTGGACGAGGTTTGCCTATTTCGTCCATCCCCAGATTTGTATGAAGCTTTTTCTTGTTCAATAATTGTGTTCACCCACCGAGCAAAGGTAAGGGTGTAAAAAGTACTTTTGATAAGAACTAACCACACCATTTTGGTTTGGTTTGATATTTTTCAGCACGTCGAGGACGACGTGACTGTCAGGATGGCCGTGTAGACGGCTTCATCAGGTACTACGAGGATATCCAAGCTGGATCGTCACGGGAAGCACCTAAGGGAGGGATGGATGGGAGGAGGTAGGAGGAACCAACCCCTCCTCCCTAGCCCTCGAGTCTTCAGTAGTGCGTCAGAAGGGAGCTCTGATTGTTCACTTATGGGGGAGTTTCGCCACCTCGTATTACCTAGTTTATGAGTTCTATCTTTCTATTGTTTTGAGTTCCAATATACTTAGTTCGGTTCATTACTTCACTGTGAGTCTTCATTATGAAAAACCCAGAACTGGAGGCAGGAGAACTGTCAGAAGAAGAGGAAACTCAGTACAACGAGTTTCCTAATCTTCCTACAACATATTTAATAGCAATATAGCTAAGATGCGGGAATGCATTCCTATTGTCATTCCAATATTTCAGCGGATTTTTATTCATATCCTCTTCAGCTGGAGAGCGTAGATATAGAGCAAGATGAGCAAGAGAAATGAGTGTGTGAGTATGTTTATTTTAGTTGTTCATGGAATATGGAAGAAGACGAAAAATAGAGAGCTCCAGTCCTGACCATGGAAGAAGCGACAAAGCTCTTTCACGCTGTGTTTGCTGTTTGCTCTATGCAAGGAAAGCGGGAAAGAAGGTGACCGATATCGATATCAGCGGGGAAAATATCGATATACCGATAATATCGACCACAGCAATATCGATACTGAAATATCGGATATCGACCACACGATATCGATATTTCCGATATATCGGATATCGATATCCCATCCCTACTCCACGCCCTTGGTTCTATTTCTTCAAACTCAAAACCTTCCTCCAACAAATCAAAAAATCGACCCACGTCGTCCTCGGAAAACGCCGGAACCTTGGACAAAACTTTAGATTTTTTCGGAGCCATGCTTCCCAATAAAAAGTTCGTGATGATGTTACCTTATTTTGCGTGGTGTACAGACTCGTCGCCAATATTGTGTACGGAGAGGCTGGCAGAATGAAGAACCAAAACACTTCACAATAAAAGTTATAATTCCCTATAAACAACTCACTCTTACACTGCACGGGGGGAAAAACGTTAAAATTAAGGGTCGCACACGCGCATACCTCCCAGCTCCCCGGCTCGACTGGCTGCCTCCCTAAACGGGCGTTACCCCCTCCCAATCTCTCTCCTCCATACACAACAGTTCGGTTTCATACACTGGAGTGTGGTTTCTTGGTGTATGCGTAAACAGGCACATTTGCTAAAACGGACCACGTTTTGAGATGGGAAAAGCTGAATAACATAATTTTATTTATTATATTAATTTAAGAAATTTTATTTTTTTTTGGAAAATCACTTGTGCCAACCCCCTAAAAGGTGCCATTTGACTAGAAAAGAAGATTCCCAAAGTTTTAGGTCGATCAGATAACATTAACCCGTGCCGCATCGGGGTTGAAGCTCAGAAACTCACTTTTTTTCGTACAGATATTCTTTTTTTCCTCATAACATAGTAACCATTTGTCCTGGAGACTTGATATTCAAATGAATCAATATTCCGTATAACAGAGTGATAAAGATACATCAAATCGCCTGGAGGTCGGTTTCATACACTGGAGTGTGGTTTCTTGGTGTATGCGTAAAAAGGCACATTTGCTAAAACGGACCACGTTTTGAGATGGGAAAAGCTGAATAACATAATCTTATTTATTATATTTATTTAAGAAATTTTATTTTTTTTATTTAGAAAATCACTTGTGCCAACCCTCTAAAAGGTGCCATTTGACTAGAAAATGAGATTCCCAAAGTTTTAGGTCGATCAGATAACATTAACCCGTGCCGCATCGGGGTTGAAGCTCAGAAACTCACTTTTTTTCATACAAATATTCTTTTTTTCCTCATAACATAGTAACCATTTGTCCTGGAGACTTGAGATTCAAATGAATCAATATTCCGTATAACAGAGTGATAAGGATACATCAAATCGCCTGGATGTCGGTTTCATACACTGGAGTGTGGTTTCTTGGTGTATGCGTAAAAAGGCACATTTGCTAAAACGGACCACGTTTTGAGATGGGAAAAGCTGAATAACATAATTTTATTTCTTATATTAATTTAAGCAATTTTATTTTTTTTGGAAAATCACTTGTGCCAACCCCCTAAAAGGTGCCATTTGACTAGAAAATGAGATTCCCAAAGTTTTAGGTCGATCAGATAACATTAACCCGTGCCGCATCGGGGTTGAAGCTCAGAAACTCACTTTTTTTCATACAGATATTATTTTTTTCCTCATAACATAGTAACCATTTGTCCTGGAGACTTGTGATTCAAATGAATCAATATTCCGTATAACAGAGTGATAAAGATACATCAAATCGCCTGGAGGTCGGTTTCATACACTGGAGTGTGGTTTCTAGGTGTATGCGTAAAAAGGCACATTTGCTAAAACGGACCACGTTTTGAGATGGGAAAAGGTGAACAACATAATTTTATTTATTATATTTATTAAAGACATGTTTTTTTTTTTTTTAGAAAATGACTTGTGCCAACCCCCTAAAAGGTGCCATTTGACTAGAAAATGAGATTCCCAAAGTTTTAGGTCGATCAGATAACATTAACCCGTGCCGCATCGGGGTTGAAGCTCAGAAACTCACTTTTTTTCATACAAATATTCTTTTTTTCCTCATAACATAGTAACCATTTGTCCTGGAGACTTGAGATTCAAATGAATCAATATTCCGTATACCAGAGTGATAAAGATACATCAAATCGCCTGGAGGTCGGTTTCATACACTGGAGTGTGGTTTCTAGGTGTATGCGTAAAAAGGCACATTTGCTAAAACGGACCACGTTTTGAGATGAGAAAAGCTGAATAACATAATTTCATTTATTATATTAATTCAAGAGATTTTTTTTTTTTTTTTTTGGAAAATCACTTGTGCCAACCCCCTAAAAGGTGCCATTTGACTAGAAAATGAGATTCCCAAAGTTTTAGGTCGATCAGATAACATTAACCCGTGCCGCATCGGCGTTGAAGCTCAGAAACTCACTTTTTTTCATACAAATATTCTTTTTTTCCTCATAACATAGTAACCATTTGTCCTGGAGACTTGAGATTCAAATGAATCAATATTCCGTATAACAGAGTGATAAAGATACATAAAATCGCCTGGAGGTCGGTTTCATACACTGGAGTGTGGTTTCTAGGTGTATGCTTAAAAAAGCACATTTGCTGAAACGGACCACGTTTTGAGATGGGAAAAGCTGAATAACATTGTAACCCGTTTTTATCACTCTCGGTTACTTCTGAAGGATGCAACCGAGGGGGACATCGAGTCGGTTAAACACTCAAATAAATATGTCTCTCTTACCTTTGTAGTTCCTTCTGTTGATAGCTGCCACCACCTACGTTTGTAGGACGTCTCGAAGACTTATGAATATAATGAAGTTAAATGAATATTTGAAAGATTATTGTGAATTATGAAGCTGAATGCTAAATGATCCTAATAGGCAATTTAAGTGAAATGACCCAAAGAATGAACTGAATTGCAGTGAGATTTGAGGGAAGCTTTAACTGAGAAGACAGCTTTTCGTCACGACTCTTAGATGTATTTCTAGCCAAGTAGGTACAAGTTACTTCAACAACGAAAATAATATCAATTGGACTCTTGAAATGCAATGGTAAGTATATGGTAAGTACATGTGTACTTTTATAGAAAATAGATTATTATCTTTGTGTTACGTTACGACTTGGTGTACGATATTAGATGGTGGACGCTGAGGGCGTACACCATGAGTTCTTCAAACAAGGTAAGTTTCTTTACAAGTTACAAATATAAGAGTTACAATTTACAATATTAAATATGATTAAGCACAGTGCAAAAATGGTTTATATGATGAGCATTAAATTCTCAGTCTCTTGTCTATTGCTCGAAGTAAAGGTCTTCACGAAGAAGGAAAGTTTATAGGGAATGGCAAAAGCCTACCGTGGATCCCGAGGGCGGTGTAGAAGAAGGGGCCGGATATCCAAAGAGTCCGGTGTGAGGTGCAGAGTTGCGGAGTTATCCTCAGGCAGCAGGGCAGCTCACGGGCGATAATACGGTGTACGACTGCAGGATCGGGGGGGCCGTATACACCTTGACTCACTCTCTCTCCACCAGCAGTGGCAACCGTAGAATGACCGGTGGGTCACGCGGAGGGAGGCGATCTCGAAGTCTCCCCCACTCCAGTCGGTGGTGGGGCGGAGCGGCGCGCATGCGCGGTAGGTGCAGGTGGCTGTGGCTCGTTCGGGTTATCAGCTGTTGGTATCTCTGCATGATGTCGCGCGCGCTTTTCCGCCAGAGTGTGTTGTTGTGCATTTGAGGCGGCGGGAAGTTTAAACCGCAGCTTCAGGGAAGGGCGGTTACACTCCCCCTTTCTCACGAGGCCAATGCCCTCATTGGCAACTTCTGGATTTTCAGCCGCCTCCAATGTCTCCTCAATCTCTTGCAACTGACGTAGTCGGCAACCTCTGCAATTGGTGGTATCAGGCTTGTTGTTGTGGCTTGTGACAACGCAGGTGTAGGGTTTGTCGGTTTCTGCTGCCTTCTTTGCTCTGACCAGGAACATCCTGCATGCTTCGCACCAAAGTCTGGAGTTGTGTGCTCTGGCTTTTCCACAGGCTAGGCATCTCCTGTCGGACTTGCGGCTGGCTTTGGCTGTTGCTGCTGGTCTGGTGGTTGAGGTGCTTGCGCTCTGCTCGATGGGAGTTATGGTTGCTGGCTGGACAACTGTTGTTGATTCGTCTTCAGATGTGGATGATGTGCTAAGTCGCAATGGTGGCAAGTCGGCTGTGAGTTCCGAAACTTCTGCTGTTTCGCTGAGGCTGGTGGGGTGTTGCGCTGCTGCTTTTTGTTTTGCTTCCAGGCGTTCTTCAACCAGGTTGGTGATTCTGGTGACGTCCACGATGGGAGAGTATGGTGGTGCTCTCTCGATCTTCAAGTTTTCCGATATCAAGCGTGCCAATTCTGCCATGTTGATTACTGGTGGTGTTCGTGGACGTGCTGTCATCATGCCCGCGACAGTCCTTGCGATCTCCACAGGGTCGCATGGTGGTGACTGGGACTGGTTCAGCTGCCTCACCAGTTCGGCTGCGATGTCTTCGGTCTTTGGCACTGCTTGAGCTGCGGTTGTGAGATCCGCCATGTGTCGTCGCAGGATCTCGGCTGCACTTTCGAATCGTTGCCATCCGGCGTTTCTGTTTGTTGCGCTGGTTGCATGGTACATTTTCTCTGCGCCACTCCACAAGACACTCCACTCATATTCAACGTCTATGCTCTGTCTCACCCTCGTGAATCGCGTCGCTACTGGGGATCTGGATCTTCCTCTCGGCAAAGCTGGTCGTGACACCGGACTACTGCTTCGGCTTCGCCTCTCATCCCAAGCTCTCTCCATCTCACGGCCCAAGTGAGTTAAGTCCTTCCCTTTCGGCATTGTCTGTAAAACACATCACTGCACTTCTTAGTCTAGTTGTTACGACTAATGACAAAGTAAGTTCCTATATGTACAGTTACATTAGGGCGTCAATCTACAAAGATGCTAGTGAGTGTGTTATGTGTTATACTGAGCGTTGATGGTGAAGCTCTGTTCGTTTCAATGCGATAGGGGACTCTATTCGACTAGACCATAAGTATTCCAAGTGCAGGCTATTTCGGATTTTACTAAAATAATGCTAAGATTTTACTAAATTTCGGGAATGACTTACTAAATTTCGGGAATGACTCTACAGGTGTCAACCTCGCGTTCGGTCGCAACGGCGATTGGACGAATCGGGTGACAGGGATTCTTCGACAGAAATACAGGTAAGTGTGTAAACGATTTTTTTTTTTTTTTTTTTTTTTTTTTTTTTTTTTTCAACATAATACTTTTCTATACATAACCATTTATTTAATTAGTATGTTTTTGTTTCAGGTTTCAATTGGTCACGTTCATCCGGCGCCTCAGGACTTCTTGGCTGCTCCGGTGTGTAGCTGCTGGTAGTCTACTCTCGGTAAGTTCCTAAGTTTACGCGTCGGTATACTGCCATTGGTGTTGTTTGCAGTTTCAGTTTCGACCGGTATGGTGGCGGGTGTGCTTGGTGCATCCGTTGCTGTTGGCGACGAAGGTGGTATGTCGTCAGTCTCCATTTCCTCTGTGGCGGCGGAGTACGATGGTGTACAGCTACTAGAGCGATCGGATTGCTCCTCTTCATCCAGGGGTGACGTCAGGTCCACTGGAGTTACGATTCTAGCAACCGGCAGTTCGCTGTCTTCCATGTCTGCGTGCTCCTCCATTCCATCGGAATTCGGTATCGGCTCAAGGGGTCGATCTGGGACTGGTGCAATCGGGGGCGTTACGCAAGCGTCGTCTAGTACGCCACGTTCGTGTGCGGGTTTCAGTCGGCTTAGGCGGACAACCTGGCACTTGTCTGTTGGTGGATGCGGATCTGTTTCGATGTCGTGGACAATGTCCATTGAACATCCCCGAGCGTCGGGACGCTGAAACAGATCTCGATAACCAGAAAGAACATCAACGACGTAATCCTTGTCGGCATTCGGAAGGTGACCCAGTTGAGACTGGAGAACACTGACTAACGCAGGGAGGGGTGCGTCCAGGTCCTCGATAGGGAACTCTTCCGAAGCGTCGAGAATAGGGCAATCGTCAGGCATCGTTGTGTCGGGGGTCATCGCTGTGGTGTCAAATATGGGTTTTGTTCCAATGGCTGCTACTTGTGGTCTTGTTGGCTGCGGCACATCTGGTCTGGGAGCAGGGCGAGCAGGGCTGAGGTATCCATCAACCAACTCGCTCAGCACGACAGAAAGGCCCGTTTGGGGGTGCCTCATCCGTACCTCGCACGTGTCCATATGTATGGATGCCGGAATTCGTCGGAGCAAATCCAAACCCAACAGGTCCAATCCTGAATGGTCCCGCGAGAAGATCCGGAATACGTGTGTGAGCTTGATCGGGCCGATCGTGACCACCAGTTGTTGTTGGCCAAGAAAGGGCAAGGGTTGTCCGTCGGCTCCCCAGGCGAGAGTCTTAGTCGGCGTGATGGGAACACCCGGTACTGGAGTTGTCAGCACCGAAATCTGCGCTCCGGTATCCACGATCAAAGTTCGAGGATGACCACTGAGATCCACGCTCATTCTCATCGTCTGCCTGAATGGTGAGTCGATTGCGGGCAAACACACGTCGGGTTTCTCTGCTTCAGCCGCTGCTGATGACTTCGGTTCTGGATTCGCAAGGGCTACGGCTTGATAGGGATGGGCTTCGTGCGGTTTGCTGGTGATAGCCATCACTTGGCGCGGCTCCGGCTTCACATAGGATTCAGTCTTTTGCGGACAATCCGCTTCCAAGTGTCCGTAGTACCCACAGTAGTCGCACATAGGGTTCGTCTCGTCGTTCATCTGGTTCTTCTTGGTCTGACAATCCGATTCAGAGTGGCCTGGCAAACCACAGTAGTCGCAAGGGTAGTGACGAGGGTTCGAATCGCAATGGGCCGGGAAGTGGTCTTTTCCTCCGCAATAAGAACAAGGAATCCGCGGAATTCCGACGATGTTTCGTCGCTGCATGGGTGGAGTCGGAGGTCGAGGCGGGTTCGGACAACGGGCTACGAAGTGTCCTTGTTGTCGACATCGATAACATCGCCTCATTCCGTCCTGAGCCTGGACCCGAGCAATATTCCAATGGTCCACCTGTTGAGGTTCGAGGGTTTCCTCAAGTTCCTCAGCCATCTTCAAAGCATCCTCCAGGTTTGCGGGAGAGTTATTTACAAAATAACCTGCGAACTGTGTTGGGAGCCCCTTCAAGAATGCTTTCACGGATCGAGTTGTTATCCAGGTCCGTAGCTGTCCGGCAGTCAAGTCGAATCCATCGACTCGGGAAGCCTGGAGTGCGGTATGACGTACTCGGTCGGCGAATTGACGAAGGGATTCGCCCGCATTCTTCTGCATGGTCCATAAACGCGCAGCTGCCTTTTCCGGATCGTCGCGGCTGTACCAACGCACCATAGCTTTCCGTATTTCATTATACGGCTGCGGTCCTTCCAACAGGTGTCGATTTTCATACAAAAATGACTTGGCGGAACCTCGGAGTTTAATCCGCAGCAGTCGGATGCGTAGTTCATCGGTCAGATCACTGGTGATACCGTCGAAGATGTCGAAGTAGGTTCCGATCGGAACATGATCAAGGTCGTCTGGGTCCCAGTTGTCAACCTCAAGCAACATCGTTCGGGGAATTTGTTCAATAGCGGGTTCACCGACCTTGTCGTTCGGCTTTCCCTCCAAGAACAACTGCAACTTACCCATGGCACTAGCCATAGCTTCAAAAGCCAACGTCTGAGGATCGTAGTCATCAGTCATGATGGTGGAGTAGAAACGTCACAAAGAAAATAGAATTTGAATTTACTAAAATAAAATTGATCAAATATATCACTCGCGATTCACCGAACCACACGCGCGATCGCGAACGGAGGTTGACTCGGAAGGTAAGGAGAAATCGCGGGTGTACGGTTGATACACCAAAAGAAATGAATGGGGCTTACAATTAAAATTACTCGATATGGTGTATGGTGGACGGTTTTCCACGGGTACACCACAATAGTGAACGATTTCAGGGTGTACAGCTGAAGGCGTACACCAACAACAAATTGTAAAGTTAAGATTGAGGTTCAAAGGTATTGAACCTTATCTCCAAAAGTTAACTTTCAATTATAACCACGGGATTGTTTTTGGGTGTATGAGGTGAACGTACACTGATGGTGTACGGCCTCGGAATAAACTCCGAAAAAGAGGGGGTAGCTAAAATCTATACGCGTACACCACGATGGTGAACGGTGGTTGGTGTATGGCTGAAGGCGTACACCAAAACAAATTTGTAAAGTTAAGATTGGGGTTCAAAGGTACTGGACCTTATTCTTCAAAGTTAACTTTCAACTAGTAAACAAGGGGAATGTTTTGGGTGAACGTACACTGATGGTGTACGATCCGGAGTTTTATTCCTACGGGGATTTCAACAATTTTACTGGATTTTCCTGAAATTTTTACAAGTTTTTATATACAAAAATAAAATTTGTCAAGGACAGGTTTAGGAAAATGTGTTTTCTTGATTTTACTTTTCAAAATTATCAAATACCAAATATGCAAGATATATAAAAAAAAAATACTAAATATGTAAACAAAATACTAAATTATGTAAACCTATAAGGCTGCTACCAATTATGTACGTATATTGGGTAACTAACCAAATATCGTTATCAATATGTAACGTGCAGACACAATCACTGAAGGTGAACGATTTTCAAGGTGAACGCTTAGTAAACCTGCACGTGGGTTAAACTCAACAAAATTTACAATTTTTACGGAAATAAAATTTGTCGGGATAATGCAACCAATTATGTAATTATGCGCTCAATTATGTATTACTTATATGAACCAAATATGTAATAATTACTTTTACTTATAGGTACCAAATATGTACTTAGAAATTTAGAGTGAAGTTCCTACTAGTCAAAATCGGGAATTATTGTACCAAGAGGTGCAATTTGTCTAAGTCAGGTAAAAAGGGGTCGGATTTGGGAAACTTCGAGTTTCAACAGTCCGCCTTTGTTATAGTCGGGGTCGCAGACCTAAGATCCGCTCGGTCAGAAGGGTTCGACCTTCTGGTACCTGGTACGAAATTCCTGCACGTAGGATCAGCCTACGTACACCTTTTCCACAAAATACTTGGTCTCAAAATATGGTGTACGGTCTCGGACCGTTAACCATGTACGAAAATAGGGGAATGAACGAACTTTAGCTTGCTCAGAAATATGTTGAAAGTGCCGTTCAAGTGAACGGTGTACTGTGAAGCAATAAAGTACGATTCAAGTCAAAATTATGTGTTTGGTGCAATTTCGTGTACCTACTAAAATTGTGTAGTTGACACCCTTATTAGTAACATGCACATGCACAAGTCAAAATCGTGAGCTGTAGTAAAACTAACCTCAACTCTTCACTGCTTTTCAAAAATTGATTTTACTAACAAGAAAATTATTATTAAACAGAAGAAAATAGGTTGGTTCGAGAGATATGCGTGGTAGTTACTGATTTTAGACAGTCTAGGCGTTTAGTGTCAAAGGAATTTATGACTGTTCACCAATTATGTATCAAACACAATTAAGTGAACTGACTCAGAATCGCCACCGCTGTTCACCAAATATGTAACCCGTTTTTATCACTCTCGGTTACTTCTGAAGGATGCAACCGAGGGGGACATCGAGTCGGTTAAACACTCAAATAAATATATCTCTCTTACCTTTGTAGTTCCTTCTGTTGATAGCTGCCACCACCTACGTTTGTAGGACGTCTCGAAGACTTATGAATATAATGAAGTTAAATGAATATTTGAAAGATTATTGTGAATTATGAAGCTGAATGCTAAATGATCCTAATAGGCAATTTAAGTGAAATGACCCAAAGAATGAACTGAATTGCAGTGAGATTTGAGGGAAGCTTTAACTGAGAAGACAGCTTTTCGTCACGACTCTTAGATGTATTTCTAGCCAAGTAGGTACAAGTTACTTCAACAACGAAAATAATATCAATTGGACTCTTGAAATGCAATGGTAAGTATATGGTAAGTACATGTGTACTTTTATAGAAAATAGATTATTATCTTTGTGTTACGTTACTGTAATGAGCCGCCACCCAAGTTGACGGCTCTTACAACATCCACCCACTCCCTGGATGAGTCGGCGGAAGAATCTGGCACCTCGGCCGATAAGCCGAAAAAGGGACTTCCATACGTCCCCCAAAGCATGGAGGAAGGAGGAACCGTTGGCCGGGTAGGTGGCAGCACCGGACGGAAGGGGATGAGGCATTGATGGAGTGGGGAGAAGACGGGGAGGGGCGGACGACCGTTGCAACGCTACCCCACGGCGTCAGTCGTGTCTTGATCGAGCACTCACCAACAACCTTTTGAAACTTAGAGCCCACACACACCCAGATACTGTGATCCGGAGCAGTGCCGGAGCAGTGATCAGAAACAGTGAAGTTGATAGTGATAGAGAACTTTGTGAAGAACATTAGAGCCCACCCTTTTTAACGAACATTGAACATTTTGGCAACTCGACCCCGTTATACCAAGGCATCTGGATCACGATACGCCCTACCAGTGAGCTTGGAACGAAGGACTCGAGGACCTCGGCATTCCAACGGACCACCAAACGACGCCACGCTTCTACCCCGTCTATACCGGTAAAAGATTGAAAATCTTTTATTTCTTTCTCTAGTAAAATCGCATTGTATATAGAAAACTCCTCCTAGGTATTGTTCCTTTTTCCTAGAATTAATAATTGTGAAAGCTACGAATATATATTTTCTTCAGTGACGCCGTTGTTTGGAGGTACCCCATCTGGGACCTCGGCAGTAAGGGTATCTTATTCCCTCATTATTTCTATATTTTTCATTGATCTTTTAGGAGTAAAGATAACATACTCATTTCGACATTTATTAAGAGTTTTATTGTACGAAGTACATTTTTGTTTGAGAAATATTCACCATTCTGTCTACACCAAAAATAGACAATTCTCGTTCGGTAATTTAAACCTTGTAGTTTATATTCTGACTTACCTGATCAATTTCCTGGTGCTTGGTAAAACAAAGGCAGATAACTAGGGAAATAGAATCAACTTACCTTATTCGAGTCTTGCTGAACTGCGTAGATACATCAGGGGTTACTCTAGGGATATTCTACTTACCTGAAGAAGTCAAATTCTTGAAGAGTACCTGAAACAAAAGATAGATAGTTAACATTGAAAGAAAGCAATAACTAG
Source organism: Apolygus lucorum (assembly GCA_009739505.2). Classification (NCBI taxonomy): domain Eukaryota; kingdom Metazoa; phylum Arthropoda; class Insecta; order Hemiptera; family Miridae; genus Apolygus; species Apolygus lucorum. The sequence continues at coordinate 13,172,106 of CM019174.2, forward strand.
GTTCAATAATTCACAAACTAAGGGAAATATACTTACCTCACGAAGGTCTAGGTGAAACGGGGGGCCATTTTTCGGTGATTCCAAGGAACACCTAGTCAACGACTCCGACGCCACACCCAGCCGACGAGAACCATAGATCTTCACCACGGTAAGTGGATCCAACTAACCTAGTCATAAAGCGCAGGGAACAGTAATCGTTAGATTTTCATAAAATTACAATCCATCGGCCACGTAGGAAAATCTGGCCATTACAAATGGTGGCATACGGTGGGATTTAGGTAAGCTTCGGTTACCACGAACCCTCAGTTCACCTTGCGCTTGACTAGTGAGAAACTGCCCAGGAGATTGATCAGAGTTATTTGCTTGATTATTTGTTTAATTGAAATTGTCTAACTTGTACACAAAGGAACACGATCGTAAAATATTGTTTTTCTGTAAAAGCAAGAAATACGGCCGTGGAAATAAAACCACTCTTGAGAGAGGAACAGAGTGTGAGAGCGAGCGAGCGAGATCAGGTTGTTCCGGTATCATTTCCACGTGGTGGGTTTTGGGTCGGTCATCACGTTCCGGATCCTCACCACCTTGAGCGTTCCGGACGGTTTTCTGTTGGCTCTGAGTGTTCTGGACATTTTGTCGAGAAACAAGTCTCGGGCGGGTCATTAGGTTTAGGGATAACGATCCGAAACTGTTCTGAAAAGAACTGTTCCGGGTCCGAAACACCAGCCTTCGTTCCCGAGTCAGAACACAGGCAGGAGTAGCAGTTCCGAGACAAGTGATCCGAAGCGATAACACGTTCCGAACCACTGTTCCCGAATCAAGGGAACGTTTCGAAACAGCCGTTCTCGAAACGCGAACAAGCATTGAACGCTCGTTCCCGAATCAGAACCGAAACCCTGAACAACGACATTGATTCGAAACCCACTGTTCCGAATCAGAGAATCGTTGCGGAACCTTCGTTCCATACGCAAGCATCCGAATCGACTGTGACAAAAGTGCAAATTCTCTTGTTAATTCATACTTTCAACGTATTTCCGTGACCAAACTGACCTCGCGATTATTCAAGATGAGCGACGACGAGGGTGCCACGTCCGTTTCACAAGAAATGATGGAGGCTGTGACCGCCGCGATGGCGGAAATGGGCAACTTCTTCGCCTCGCAGAAGAAAACCCCGAAGTCTGAGGAACCAGGAGCTGGATTGCCGCGTTCACTTTTTCTGGAGGTGGACATCTGGAACCCCGATGAAGCTGGAAGCGTCTCCGCCCAACAGTTTTTCTCGGAAGTGGACCAAGCGACAGTCACACTGACTCAGGAACAAAGAGTACAGTTCTTGAGGGCTCGACTGAAGGGAGGGGTGAAACGATTTTTGCCCGAAGCCACCGGCGATTACCCATACGATCGTCTGAAAAACAAGATCCTTCGCTGGTACGGAAGAGAGAATCCCGAACAGGCCAACATAAAACTATGGACCACGAAGAGGCAGGCGGGAGAATCACTCCGAAAATACGCCGAGCGACTGCTAGCGCTAGCCTCATGCGCGGTGGAGGCAGAAGAAACCATTCCCGCGGACCAGAGATCCGAATGGATCCAGCAAAAGGCTCTGCGAGCTTTCGTTCGCGGAGTGGAAAAGGACATTAGCTTGTTCCTCCGAGGAGGGACCATAGAAACACTGGAGGAAGCGGTCGAAAGAGCTGAGGAGTGGGAGGAGACGGACCAAGAGAACCGCGAGCCGGAGCTGCGATGGGACGTAGCCGGAATCACGAATCAAGAGCCCAAAAAGTGCTACGGATGCGGAGAGGTAGGGCACTTCGCGGCCAAATGCCCAAATCAAAATAGCCCGAATGGAAACCGGACGCCGCCGCAAGCTGCGACATACGGGGGAGGACCATCGCGGAAGTCACCATTTTGGCGACCCCCATCCCCAAAACCCCGTCACCCTTGCTATTTTTGTGGGGGGTTGGACCATTTTCCGATGGTTTGCTCGCGCTGGTTCGCAGACGGCGACTTCTGCGATTTTTGTGGCATAAGGGAGCACTTCGAGGCTGAGTGCTTCAAGAGAAGGCGAATACTGGCAAACGCGCCCTATCGGATGAAGACTTCCGCACCGGCTGCGGCCGTCGTCCCGGAGGGGCGGGACGAACCGAAGGAGGAGATAAGGGGCGACGAAATAGTGGCTTTTCAAACAACTGTGGCTTTCACGACGAAACCGTTGATCTCGGTGCCGGTGAAGCTAGAAGACACCGACAGACGAATGGTGCTGGACACTGGCGCCGCTGTGTCGGCCCTGTCCGAATCTATTCCCGGAGTGGATCTCCAGCCGACCACGGCCGAGCTGTGGGGAGCGGATGGTCAACGACTACCGCTCCGAGGGGTCCAGAGGGCCACCGTGGCGATTGGACCACTGAGGACTACTCACGATTTCTACATTTTCGACCGACCAGACTCAGGTTTAAACCTCCTGGGATTGGATTTGCTGCGCAAGTTCCCAATCAATATCAGAACGGATACGGGCGCAGTAGAAATGAACCATCCCAGCACCGGCGAACGCCTGACCGTGGGAGCAGTGACCCGGGATCCCGACGCCCTGCGGAGTTTGGAGAAACTGTCCGCCGGGTGGAGGACGAGGCAGACCGCGGATGCACCGATGTGCGGGACTTCGCAACGGGACCTCGTCAACGATGGTCCGGAGAGGCGGGATTTGTGCGACCCGTCCGGGGACAGGGACCCCGTGAACGCTGACGACCAGGAGTGTCTTCCCGCCGAGGAATGGGGAGAGACAGCGACCCCCGACGAGCTGTGGCAGTTGATACGTGACCAGGTCAGTCACCTGGCGGGTCCCGAACGGGGAAAGCTGGAAGAGTGCCTGAGGGACAACGGCCACCTGTTCGGAAAACCCGAGAAGGACGGATGCACACTGCCTGTATCACACGACATCGACACTGGGGATGCAGCGCCGATCGCGAGACGACCGTATCCGGTGCCACACGCCCTGCGGGACTTTGTGGAGGAGCAGGTCCACGAGATGTTGGCAGATGGAGTGATAACCCCTTCCAAGAGCCCTTGGAATTCACCCATCGTGATGGCCAAAAAGAAAACTCCAGCAGGAGAACCTCAGCGTTGGCGGTTCTGTATTGACTACCGCGGACTCAACGGAGTAACCAAAGGAAACAAGTATCCCATTCCCAGGTTGCAGGAAACACTGTCGATGATGGGGAAAAGCAGATGGTTCTCCACTCTGGACCTGACCATGGGCTACCATCAGATTCCGGTGGCCCCCAAGGCCCGAGAGAAGACCGCTTTTACCGCCATGAACCGACACTTTGAATGTGCGCGAATGCCTTTCGGACTAAAGAATGCCCCGGCGACCTTCCAGGCGGCGATGAACGACTCGCTGGACGGTATCATAGGTGAGGGGTGTCTCATCTATTTGGATGACGTGGTCTTGTTCACACAAGACGCCGACTCCCACATCGAGCTCCTTCAGGCGGTGCTTCATCGGTTTGAGGAGGCCGGTTTCCGGCTCAACCTAAAAAAATGTTCGTTTATGAAGCCCCGGGTAAACTATCTCGGGCACGTCGTTTCGGAGAGGGGGGTGGAGATGGACCCCGAGAAGGTATCGGCTATTGATGGCCAGCCAGCTCCAACCAACGTGCGGGAGTTGCGCGCCTTCCTGGGTCTGGCAGGTTTTTACCGCCGATTCATACAGGACTATTCAACGATCAGTCGCCCCTTAAATCGACTGTTGCAGAAGGGTAGTGCCTTCAATTGGGGCGTGGAACAGGAGGAGGCGTTTGCGGGATTGAAACGAGCGCTGGTAACCCAACCGGTGTTAGCGTACCCCGACTTTGAGAGACCGTTCATCCTGGCAACGGATGCCTCCGGAGTGGCCCTGGGGGCTGTATTGTCCCAGGAATTTCCAGACGGCGAGCACCCCGTTGCTTTCGCCAGCAGGACCTTGAAGGACGTCGAGACCCGCTACTCGACTACGGAGCGCGAACTTCTCGCCGTGGTGTGGGCCACTGGACATTTCCAGGAGTTCCTTCTGGGAAGGAAGTTTGTCCTTCAGACGGACCACGCCGCACTCACGGCCGCTATGAACATACGCGATCCGACCTCCCGAATTGGAAGGTGGGTGCTCCGTCTTACGGAGTACGAGTATGAGGCTCGATATCGACCGGGAACTCAGATGGCCCATGCGGACGGATTGAGCCGCCTTTCGGTGAATGCCGTCACCACGATGAGTTTGCCCAGCGAGCTGCTGCTCGCGGGCCAGGCCCTCGATCCATGGGTGCAGACCATGGCTAAAGCCCACGGGGGTGGAAAGATAAAGCGTGTGGATGGTTCTTGGAGGATTGAAGTCCAGCATGAAGGGCAAACCAGGTTGGTGCCTCTGATACCGGCGACGCTCAGATCATGGTACATGGCTAACTGCCACGAAAGTCATTGGGCTGGCCACCCAGGAATAGAAACTACCCAGCGGGTCGCAAAACGTCATGGGTATTGGAAACATATGATGAAGGATATAGAAGCGTACGTGCGAGGTTGCCCTGCGTGTCAGCGGCGAAACACGCCGAACCAGCTGGAACCACCCATACAGCGTCCTGAGTTGCCAACCCGCGTCGGTCAAATCGTCGGAATCGACTTTGTTGGGCCGATCACGGGAGAGACCGGCACTCGATATCTGCTTACCATTGTGGATCACTTCTCCAAATTTGCTGAGGCGTACGTAACCAACGACTGTACCGCGGCCACAACCGCAAGGATTCTGACAACTCGGTACATCCCTGTCTACGGAGCACCGGAACGACTGGTTTCGGACAGAGGAGCGGCTTTTGTTTCGGGATTGCTGCGGGAGTTGTGTCAAACGTGGAACATCCGGCAGGTGAGGACGTCCGCATATCACCCCCAAGGAAATGGGGTTTGTGAGAGGTTCCACCGGACGTTGGCAAACATGGTGGCCAAGCTCCGAGTGGGGACTCCTAACTGGGAGGCGGCGCTGCCCATGGCTCTGGCCGCTTATCGCAGCCTGCCCCACCACAGTACCGGTTATTCTCCGAACCGACTCATGTATGGACGGGAGGTGCGGTTGCCGCACTTGGCTGAGATCGGGATGGACGACACGTTGAACCCTGACGCTCGCCGACAAGCGAGAGATCTGCAGCGGATCCGCAAGTTGGCGGAGGGACAACTGCGACGTGCATGGCACTCGCGCGAGCAGGCAATCAACAAAAGACGACACCTGCGCGAGTTCCGAAGTGGCCAAAAGGTCTACGTCCGGCAGGTGGTGGCCCCCGCCCATGCGGTCAAAAAGTTTTGGAGTCCGTGGATCGGACCGCTAACCATTAAAAGGAAGTTGACGGACGTAAATTACGAGGTGGAGGATCCATTGGGACAGGTGACCCGACACCACCTGAGCAGGTTGAAGCCCGCCTTTACCAATGGAATACCGGACGAAGCAACGACACCGGATCTGGTGATGGACGTTGCCGACAGCCAAACCACCGCCGACGCCGCCCCAGTGAATAGGGCGAGCAACAGTCAGGATTGGTCGGACCTGGAGGATGAAGACGTCGTGCGTGCCACGACCCCTGTCCCTGAACCGACGCGGCCAGAAGAGTGCCTGCCGGAGGAGGACACCCGAGCCGATGGGGCCGAGGAACAGGAAGCCCAACCTCAACCTACCGGCGATGGGTATAACTTGCGACGACGGGACAGGATAGACTATGCCAAAATGCACCGCGGGACGAATTAGGAACCGAAGATAGAAAATCGTACCTGTAGATAAGAACATTGTTGTGTCAATTAATGTTTCAAAATAATTAAATATTGTTAAGATAGAAAAAAATATATGTACATAAAAATAAATGAGGGAACTTACCTGACAAGAAGCGATGGTTGTTTTTCCGATGCCTGTGACCCGAACGAGGCGGGAGTCCTGGGGAGACTTAGCCGGGTCGAGCTGGGGTGGGAAAGGGGTTGTCCGGGCGTGATTGGCCGTCTCTAGTCCAGAGAATCCATTTCATGAATGGACAATCTGAGGGAAGAAACGGGGAAGGGAGCCTGGAACAACCTGAAAGCAAGAAAGAGAGAGAGAGGGTAAAGAGAAAGAGATAGTCCACGAGTGGCAAACCAAGTGGTGACCACGGCCATATTTTTTGTTGCAGGAGGAGTGGTAGGCGCGAGGGTGCTATGGCCCCACCACAACCAGTAGGAAGCGCGGTAGGGACGATGACGAACGCGGAAGAACAGCGGGGGCGAACGCTAGAAGCAATAGCCATCATAGCAAGCACAGCGGATATATTCGAGGGAATGCCGAGACAGCTGGCCATCATTACCAGATGCATGGCGCAGTTGGCGGAGTGCTTACGCACAAACACGTCAAAGACGGGACAGACCATCCAAACCCTGACCAGAGATATGGCCATGCTGCAATATCAGATTCGGGCGCTGCAGGATCGTTTGGACACAGACAACGATCCCGAGGAGACATGGGGGCCAGAGATCTCGCTCCACTCGGAGGTGCCAGCAGTACCGGTAACATCCACACCAGCGCCACCGGAGTCACTCCACGACATGGAAGACGAGCCGAGCGGTCAAGAGGAACGGGACCCCGAGGCGGCGCCGCAGTACTCGCCACTCTCACAAGGGCCACCGCCAGCACTCCAGGGGTCCGTACCGAAACTGGTGTTGTGCGTCTGCCCCATCTGCAAGAAGCCCGACAGAGTGATAACTGGCTTCCGATGCCAGAGTTGCAAAACGTTTTGGAATCGGTTGGTGGCAAGATGCCGGAAATACAGGATGGGCCATCCGGATCATCCAATGCCCTGTAAGCTTAGGGAGCACAAGGAAACAAGACCCGCGGATTGTGCCGGATGTAAGAGGTGGAGGTATGAGAGGGCGTTGTTGGAGTCTCGTCCAGACGTGCCGCTACCGTTGCCACCCGTCACCACCGAGGGTAGAAGAAAAGCCGATGAGGGCATCGGCCTCCACGGAAGGGAAGAGTGTAATGAGCCGCCACCCAAGTTGACGGCTCTTACAACATCCACCCACTCCCTGGATGAGTCGGCGGAAGAATCTGGCACCTCGGCCGATAAGCCGAAAAAGGGACTCCCATACGTCCCCCAAAGCATGGAGGAAGGAGGAACCGTTGGCCGGGTAGGTGGCAGCACCGGACGGAAGGGGATGAGGCATTGATGGAGTGGGGAGAAGACGGGGAGGGGCGGACGACCGTTGCAACGCTACCCCACGGCGTCAGTCGTGTCTTGATCGAGCACTCACCAACAACCTTTTGAAACTTAGAGCCCACACACACCCAGATACTGTGATCCGGAGCAGTGCCGGAGCAGTGATCAGAAACAGTGAAGTTGATAGTGATAGAGAACTTTGTGAAGAACATTAGAGCCCACCCTTTTTAACGAACATTGAACATTTTGGCAACTCGACCCCGTTATACCAAGGCATCTGGATCACGATACGCCCTACCAGTGAGCTTGGAACGAAGGACTCGAGGACCTCGGCATTCCAACGGACCACCAAACGACGCCACGCTTCTACCCCGTCTATACCGGTAAAAGATTGAAAATCTTTTATTTCTTTCTCTAGTAAAATCGCATTGTATATAGAAAACTCCTCCTAGGTATTGTTCCTTTTTCCTAGAATTAATAATTGTGAAAGCTACGAATATATATTTTCTTCAGTGACGCCGTTGTTTGGAGGTACCCCATCTGGGACCTCGGCAGTAAGGGTATCTTATTCCCTCATTATTTCTATATTTTTCATTGATCTTTTAGGAGTAAAGATAACATACTCATTTCGACATTTATTAAGAGTTTTATTGTACGAAGTACATTTTTGTTTGAGAAATATTCACCATTCTGTCTACACCAAAAATAGACAATTCTCGTTCGGTAATTTAAACCTTGTAGTTTATATTCTGACTTACCTGATCAATTTCCTGGTGCTTGGTAAAACAAAGGCAGATAACTAGGGAAATAGAATCAACTTACCTTATTCGAGTCTTGCTGAACTGCGTAGATACATCAGGGGTTACTCTAGGGATATTCTACTTACCTGAAGAAGTCAAATTCTTGAAGAGTACCTGAAACAAAAGATAGATAGTTAACATTGAAAGAAAGCAATAACTAGGTTCAATAATTCACAAACTAAGGGAAATATACTTACCTCACGAAGGTCTAGGTGAAACGGGGGGCCATTTTTCGGTGATTCCAAGGAACACCTAGTCAACGACTCCGACGCCACACCCAGCCGACGAGAACCATAGATCTTCACCACGGTAAGTGGATCCAACTAACCTAGTCATAAAGCGCAGGGAACAGTAATCGTTAGATTTTCATAAAATTACAATCCATCGGCCACGTAGGAAAATCTGGCCATTACATTACGACTTGGTGTACGATATTAGATGGTGGACGCTGAGGGCGTACACCATGAGTTCTTCAAACAAGGTAAGTTTCTTTACAAGTTACAAATATAAAAGTTACAATTTACAATATTAAATATGATTAAGCACAGTGCAAAAATGGTTTATATGATGAGCATTAAATTCTCAGTCTCTTGTCTATTGCTCGAAGTAAAGGTCTTCACGAAGAAGGAAAGTTTATAGGGAATGGCAAAAGCCTACCGTGGATCCCGAGGGCGGTGTAGAAGAAGGGGCCGGATATCCAAAGAGTCCGGTGTGAGGTGCAGAGTTGCGGAGTTATCCTCAGGCAGCAGGGCAGCTCACGGGCGATAATACGGTGTACGACTGCAGGATCGGGGGGGCCGTATACACCTTGACTCACTCTCTCTCCACCAGCAGTGGCAACCGTAGAATGACCGGTGGGTCACGCGGAGGGAGGCGATCTCGAAGTCTCCCCCACTCCAGTCGGTGGTGGGGCGGAGCGGCGCGCATGCGCGGTAGGTGCAGGTGGCTGTGGCTCGTTCGGGTTATCAGCTGTTGGTATCTCTGCATGATGTCGCGCGCGCTTTTCCGCCAGAGTGTGTTGTTGTGCATTTGAGGCGGCGGGAAGTTTAAACCGCAGCTTCAGGGAAGGGCGGTTACAACATAATTTTATTTATTATATTTATTTCAGAAAATTTTATTTTTTTTCCAGAAAATCACTTGTGCCAACTCTCTAAAAGGTGCCATTTGACTGGATAATGAGATTCCCAAAGTTTTAGGTCGATCAGATAACATTAACCCGTGCTGCATCGGGGTTGAAGCTCAGAAACTCACTTTTTTTCTTACAAATATTCTTTTTTTCCTCATAACATAGTAACCATTTGTCCTGGAGACTTGAGATTCAAATGAATCAATATTCCGTATAACAGAGTGATAAAGATACATCAAATCGCCTGGAGGTCGGTTTCATACACTGGAGTGTGGTTTCTAGGTGTATGCGTAAAAAGGCACATTTGCTAAAACGGACCACGTTTTGAGATGAGAAAAGCTGAATAACATAATTTCATTTATTATAATAATTCAAGAAATTTCATTTTTTTTTTGGAAAATCACTTGTGCCAACCCCCTAAAAGGTGCCATTTGACTAGAAAATTAGATTCCCAAAGTTTTAGATCGATCAGATAACATTAACCCGTGCCGCATCGGGGTTGAAGCTCAGAAACTCACTTTTTTTCATACAAATATTCTTTTTTTCCTCATAACATAGTAACCATTTGTCCTGGAGACTTGAGATTCAAATGAATCAATATTCCGTATAACAGAGTGATAAAGATACATAAAATCGCCTGGAGGTCGGTTTCATACACTGGAGTGTGGTTTCTAGGTGTATGCTTGAAAAGGCACATTTGCTAAAACGGACCACGTTTTTAGATGGGAAAAGCTGAATAACATAATTTTATTTATTATATTTACTTCAGAAATTTTATTTTTTTTCCAGAAAATCACTTGTGCCAACCCTCTAAAAGGTGTCATTTGACTGGATAATGAGATTCCCAAAGTTTTAGGTCGATCAGATAACATTAACCCTTGCTGCATCGGGGTTGAAGCTCAGAAACTCACTTTTTTTCTTACAAATATTCTTTTTTTCTTCATAACATAGTAACCATTTGTCCTGGAGACTTGAGATTCAAATGAATCAATATTCCGTATAACAGAGTGATAAAGATACATCAAATCGCCTGGAGGTCGGTTTCATACACTGGAGTGTGGTTTCTAGGTGTATGCGTAAAAAGGCACATTTGCTAAAACGGACCACGTTTTGAGATGAGAAAAGCTGAATAACATAATTTCATTTATTATATTAATTCAAGAAATTTTATTTTTTTCTTGGAAAATCACTTGTGCCAACCCCCTAAAAGGTGCCATTTGACTAGAAAATGAGATTCCCAAAGTTTTAGATCGATCAGATAACATTAACCCGTGCCGCATCGGGGTTGAAGCTCAGAAACTCACTTTTTTTCATACAAATATTCTTTTTTTCCTCATAACATAGTAACCATTTGTCCTGGAGACTTGAGATTCAAATGAATCAATATTCCGTATAACAGAGTGATAAAGATACATCAAATCGCCCGGAGGTCGGTTTCATACACTGGAGTGTGGTTTCTAGGTGTATGCATAAAAAGGCACATTTGCTAAAACGGACCACGTTTTGAGATGGGAGAAGGTGAATAACATAATTTTATTTATTATATTTATAAAAAAATTTTATTTTTTTTTAGAAAATCACTTGTGCCAACGCCCTAAAAGGTGCCATTTCACTGGAAAATGAGATTACCAAAGTTTCAGGTCGATCAGATAACATTGACCCGTGCCGCATCGGGGTTGGAGCTCAGAAACTCACTTTTCTTCATAAAAATATTCTTTTTTTCCTCATAACATAGTAACCATTTGTCCTGGAGACTTGAGATTCAAATGAATCAATATTCCGTATAACAGAGTGATAAAGATACATCAAATCGCCTGGAGGTCGGTTTCATACACTGGAGTGTGGTTTCTAGGTGTATGCTTAAAAAGGCACATTTGCTAAAACGGACCACGTTTTGAGATGGGAAAAGCTGAATAACATAATTTTATTTATTATATTTATATCAGAAATTTTATTTTATTTCTTCAGATAATCACTTGTGCCAACCCTCTAAAAGGTGCCTTTTGACTGGATAATGAGATTCCCAAAGTTTTAGGTCGATCAGATAACATTAACCCGTGCTGCATCGGGGTTGAAGCTCAGAAACTCACTTTTTTTCTTACAAATATTCTTTTTTTCCTCATAACATAGTAACCATTTGTCCTGGAGACTTGAGATTCAAATGAATCAATATTCCGTATAACAGAGTGATAAAGATACATCAAATCGCCTGGAGGTCGGTTTCATACACTGGAGTGTGGTTTCTAGGTGTATGCGTAAAAAGGCACATTTGCTAAAACGGACCACGTCTTGAGATGAGAAAAGCAGAATAACATAATTTCATTTATTATATTAATTCAAGGAATTTTATTTTTTTTTTGAAAATCACTTGTGCCAACCCCGTAAAAGGTGCCATTTGACTAGAAAATGAGATTCCCAAAGTTTTAGGTCGATCAGATAACATTAACCCGTGCCGCATCGGGGTTGAAGCTCAGAAACTCACTTTTTATCATACAAATATTCTTTTTTTCCTCATAACATAGTAACCATTTGTCCTGGAGACTTGAGATTCAAATGAATCAATATTCCGTATAACAGAGCGATAAAGATACATCAAATCGCCTGGAGGTCGGTTTCATACACTGGAGTGTGGTTTCTAGGTGTATGCGTAAAAAGGCACATTTGCTAAACCGGACCACGTTTTGAGATGGGAAAAGCTGAATAACATAATTTTATTTATTATATTAATTCAAGAAATTTTATTTTTTTTTTGGATAATCACTTGTGCCAACCCCCTAAAAGGTGCCATTTGACTAGAAAATGAGATTCCCAAAGTTTTAGATCGATCAGATAACATTAACCCGTGCCGCATCGGGGTTGAAGCTCAGAAACTCACTTTTTTTCATACAAATATTCTTTTTTTCCTCATAACATAGTAACCATTTGTCCTGGAGACTTGAGATTCAAATGAATCAATATTCCGTATAACAGAGTGATAAGGATACATCAAATCGCCTGGAGGTCGGTTTCATACACTGGAGTGTGGTTTCTAGGTGTATGCGTAAAAAGGCACATTTGCTAAACCGGACCACGTTTTGAGATGGGAAAAGCTGAATAACATAATTTTATTTATTATATTAATTCAAGAAATTTTATTTTTTTTTTGGATAATCACTTGTGCCAACCCCCTAAAAGGTGCCATTTGACTAGAAAATGAGATTCCCAAAGTTTTAGATCGATCAGATAACATTAACCCGTGCCGCATCGGGGTTGAAGCTCAGAAACTCACTTTTTTTCATACAAATATTCTTTTTTTCCTCATAACATAGTAACCATTTGTCCTGGAGACTTGAGATTCAAATGAATCAATATTCCGTATAACAGAGTGATAAGGATACATCAAATCGCCTGGAAGTCAGTTTCATACACTGGAGTGTGGTTTCTTGGTGTATGCGTAAAAAGGCACATTTGCTAAAACGGACCACGTTTTGAGATGGGAAAAACTGAATAACATAATTTTATTTATGATATTTATATAAGAAATTTTATTTTTTTTTAGAAAATCACTTGTGCCAACCCCCTAAAAGGTGCCATTTGACTGGATAATGAGATTCCCAAAGTTTTAGGTCGATCAGATAACATTAACCCGTGCCGCATCGGGGTTGAAGCTCAGAAACTCACTTTTTATCATACAAATATTCTTTTTTTTCCTCATAACATAGTAACCATTTGTCCTGGAGACTTGAGATTCAAATGAATCAATATTCCGTATAACAGAGCGATAAAGATACATCAAATCGCCTGGAGGTCGGTTTCATACACTGGAGTGTGGTTTCTAGGTGTATGCGTAAAAAGGCACATTTGCTAAACCGGACCACGTTTTGAGATGGGAAAAGCTGAATAACATAATTTTATTCATTATATTAATTCAAGAAATTTTTTTTTTTTTTTTGGATAATCACTTGTGCCAACCCCCTAAAAGGTGCCATTTGACTAGAAAATGAGATTCCCAAAGTTTTAGGTCGATCAGATAACATTAACCCGTGCCGCATCGGGGTTGAAGCTCAGAAACTCACTTTTTTTCATACAAATATTCTTTTTTTCCTCATAACATAGTAACCATTTGTCCTGGAGACTTGAGATTCAAATGAATCAATATTCCGTATAACAGAGTGATAAGGATACATCAAATCGCCTGGAGGTCAGTTTCATACACTGGAGTGTGGTTTCTTGGTGTATGCGTAAAAAGGCACATTTGCTAAAACGGACCACGTTTTGAGATGGGAAAAACTGAATAACATAATTTTATTTATGATATTTATATAACAAATTTTATTTTTTTTTAGAAAATCACTTGTGCCAACCCCCTAAAAGGTGCCATTTCACTGGAAAATGAGATTCCCAAAGTTTCAGGTCGATCAGATAACATTGACCCGTGCCGCATCGGGGTTGAAGCTCAGAAACTCCATTTATTTCATACAGATATTCTTTTTTTCCTCATAACATAGTAACCATTTGTCCTGGAGACTTGAGATTCAAATGAATCAATATTCCGTATAACAGAGTGATAAAGATACATCAAATCGCCTGGAGGTTGGTTTCATACACTGGAGTGTGGTTTCTAGGTGTATGCGTAAAAAGGCACATTTGCTAAAACGGACCACGTTTTCAGATGGGAAAAGCTGAATAACATAATTTAATTTATTATATTTATTTAAGAAATTTCATTTTTTTTTCCAGAAAATCACTTGTGCCAGCCCCCTAAAAGGTGCCATTTGACTGGATAATGAGATTCCCAAAGTTTTAGGTCGATCAGATAACATTAACCCGTGCCGCATCGGGGTTGAAGCTCAGAAACTCACTTTTTTTCATACAAATATTCTTTTTTTCCTCATAACATAGTAACCATTTGTCCTGGAGACTTGAGATTCAAATGAATCAATATTCCGCAGTGGCGGCTCTGATAGATCATTACAGGGTAGGCGACAAACGTAAGCTTAAAAGGGGGGGGGGGGGGGTCGGTAGATGGACTCATGGAACAAGAAAGCTACTGAATCTCAGACAACGATGCAATTTCAATGAACTGACAATAATTTCATGAATTTATTGATCACTAATTTATTTATGTTAATCAATGATACATCTGGTGCTCAGCAAGCCCTTTCAATGTATAAAGGGCCAGTAACCAGGACACGCCCCGGGGAGGCGCACCAGATCCGTGTCCCACCCGATCCACCCCAACCACCCATCCATGTGGATCTTACCAAAAGACAGATTAACCATTTTATAGGAAACTGAAGGAAGGTACGTTTGGTCCCGTCAGTAGCTTACTTGTTTGAAATTAGGTGACTTTGGTAAACTAGGTAATTTGCATTATCACAGCATAATTGTTTTTTTCAGACTGTGTTATCAGACCTCCTTCAGTCTATTGACTTCATTATTATACTTCCAATAACTCAACCACTCTTAAATATTCCTCTTAGTAGGGGTTAAATACCTAATGATCCTATAAGATCAGAGATACCATCGTACATACTAGATATGGCATGCATCTGAATTGGGATCTGATCTAGGTAATATTATATATATATGTGGTAGCACCCATCCTACAAGAGAGGCGTTGTCCTACAGGCTTTGTTAGTAGATGAGTCCAATCTTCCAATCTTTAAGATAGGCATACTTCTCTATAACTACTTCATGACTAGAGTTAGAAGATGAGATCAATCTTTCTGCCTTTAAGATAGGCATACTTCTCTATAACTACTTCATGACTAGAGTTTGAAGATGAGATCTATCTTTCTGTCTTTAAGATTAGCATAATTCTCTATAACTACTTCATGAAGAGCCCCATTCGCTTTTAAATCCATCAATAATCTCTTTACTATGGAAAACGTCGCCAATGCACTAAGTCTTCCTTGGCCCATCGTATTTCTCAAATACGTTTTTACCCGTTTCAAGCATGAGAAGCTTCGCTCTGCGGACGACGAGGAAGATGGTATTGTTAAAATCAATGAAAAGAATTTGTGACCCTCGCTAAGTACGCCTTGTAAATCCTTTTCAACCAGATATTTCAGAATATTTTGTGGGGACAGTTTGTTCATGTCTTTATCGTGATAGATGAATGATAACTCTTTTTTCAATTTAGTTAGATCTAAGAATAAAGAAGGATAGGCAGTGCTAAGTGCTTTCAATGCGTCAGAAGGGAAGTTATCACAGTATTTTGAAAAAGAGGAAGTATCTGCCAATTCAAAAAACTTCAGCTTATTCATATCACCAAACCTTAAAGATATTTGAGAGGTAATAAAATCAATAATTTCAAAATATAAACGTTTTAAATTAAATTTATGCGATTCTGGATTTGACACTCCTCTTTTGCAAGGAATATCTAAGGTTTGAGATATCAGGTCATAGAATTTTTGAAAATGGTCTTCACTTCTCTTAATTTCAATCAAAATTTTGGTTTCATTAATTTTTCTCAAACAGTACGTGACATCCAGAGATTTTTTCTGAAGCACATCAAAAAGAATATCAGTATGGATGAATATGTCATTGAAAATTTGTGCCATAAATGCAAAATCAAAATCATTAAATTTTCCCAAAAATCCATCTGCTCCAAGAGTGGTTTCATTCGTGGAGGACGGATCTTGGATTAATTCCTGAAAAACTAGTATGAAACTTTCCCACTCTGATGTTATCAATGATATGACTCTGGACCTAGAGCACCACCTGGTCGCTCCGACTTGTGGTACTCTCCTGCCAACAATTCTATCAACTACCTGTGTCCTTGTTGACGAACCATGAAAATAAGTGGAAATTCCAGAAAGGGTAGCAAAAAATATACGGCATTCGCGAATTCCTTTACAGCTGTCTTGAAGTACGAGATTAAGTCGATGAGCATAGCAGTGAACAAACAATGCTTGTGGGACAACTTCTTTCACTTTACTCTGCAGACCATTCAGATAACCAGACATCACACTAGCACCGTCGTAACACTGGGCAACAAGCTTATCCTTATAACTGTACTTCGAAAGTTGATTGTTGAGATGTACAAACATACTCTGAGCATCTCGGCCTGTACTAACATCAACGAAGCCCAGAAAATGTTCAACAATTTCACCAATAGGATTAACGAATCTAACAATCATGGTACATTGGCATTTTTGGGTGATATCAGTAGTGTCATCTACTTGAATAGAAGAGAATGGAGCCCCATCAATAGCACATGTTATTGATTCCTGCAAGACTGTGTTTAAAACTTCAATAATTTCATTCTGTATAGTTTTGGAATTTCCAGAAAAAATGGACTTCATAGAATTGTAATGAATTTTCACATCAGCTGAATTGTGATCAAT
This sequence comes from Apolygus lucorum, assembly GCA_009739505.2. Classification (NCBI taxonomy): domain Eukaryota; kingdom Metazoa; phylum Arthropoda; class Insecta; order Hemiptera; family Miridae; genus Apolygus; species Apolygus lucorum. The sequence continues at coordinate 13,188,544 of CM019174.2, forward strand.
AAGAGTTTGTAATGTCTCAACGTAATTACCTTTGTTCAAAGATGTTGTTGATTCATCATGACCCCTGAAAGGCTGCTCAGTTTTTCCAAGAAGAATAACTGTGTCTATTATATTTGCCATTACCCTACGATTCAGACTAACTTTATCATTAAATGCAGCCTTGCTGATTTTATGATGGACATCAAGCATTTCGGCAACGGTTGAACAGTTATTTTCGAGTCTTTTCAGACAAACTGTGGCACCTAAATGATCTTTCGAGTCATTGTGTTTTTTTATGGCAGTAGATACATTTTTGAGGTCAGAATAGCCACAAGAATTCCACGGACTTTTACAATTATTCAGCAATAAACACGGCCAACAGAATAATGCATTTTTGGAAGAACTTATACAAATCCATTTGTATTTATCGAGCCAGGATTTAGTGAAAGTACGAGTATAGGTTTTACCTTGTTTGTGGTCGTTACTAGATAAATTAACCTGCGGAATTGGCCGTCCATTTCTCACCAAGATTTGCTTATCTTCTTCTTTCCATCGCGAGAATGGCTGATCAAGCAGGGCTAAAATAACATCCATCACGATATCACGATCACAAACGCGAATGCCACCGAGAAAATTAAAACGGAAGGTAAACAGTCGAAGGCAAAGGGCAAAAAGTTCAGACCGAGTTCTGATAAGAAAGGAGAGGAAGGGTAAATACGAAGAAGGCATGAAGTACAGAGTTGCCAACCCTATGGGTAGATTTCTCCATACTCAAGCCTAATTAACCCTTGAAAAATCCGAGATTAAGAGTGAAAATCCTTACGTTTTATAAATACTATACAAAGCTCGAGAGTTCAAAAATGAATCAAGTCAAAAAATCCCTTGATTTTGATGAAAAATCGGTTATTTGGGATGAGAACCAAAAATTCGTAGATATACGGATTTATCAGTAGGGTTGTCAACTCTGGGAGAAGTTAACACTGGGGTGGCTTAGAGGGGAGGGCGAAATATGGGAAGGCGAAACTCCCCTCCAAGCTCCCATCGCCTAACTAGTGGGAGGGGATCGTCTATCTTAGCCTATTCTTTATCAATGGATTCTT